>NW_010577036.1:13087-33405 GCF_000705375.1 Tinamus guttatus | reverse complement strand
GCTCTTCACATTGGTTTGTTGCAGAATGAGCTCCACCAGTGAGGGCCATCTCTGGAGAATAACCCCCGTGAGGTCCGGGGCTCTCAGCCCCAGCCGTGCTGGTGCCCAGTTTCTCTCTCTGCGTCCTGGAGAATGAAGCAGTCTCCATTAGATGGACCAGATAAGGTCCAAGGAACCAGGCATTACCAACTGTGCTTCATGCTCTGTAGAAGCTCTTCTGATTCCTTGTGGGTTGGTAGCAAGCAATCTCTGTGCCTGAAATGTCCTTAAAAGTAATGGTGTGATGTGGTTTTGATTTAAAAAAAATCAACTGACCTAGGGGCTCCAAAACTTGTCCAATCTGCCTTACACCCTGACCTCAAGACCATTAAAGTCAGTTTGAAGCCCCACTTTGAATTCTTTGAGCTTTAGATCGGCCCTTGGCATATGTTTCGATTAATCTTTGTCAAGTTTCACATTTGTAATGAAATCTGAATTCATGTTAGTTTTGTGCAGGCCCCTTTTTTATAACCAGTATTCCTCATGGCCTTGTTTCCAATCAAGAAATGTGCTCAGACCCTACAGAACAAACAGAGCCTTAGATAAAAGGCATGTCAGTGGCCACGTGGGACTTAGATTTGAAAGGATGTCGTAGGTATGTCAAAACTAGGGTGGTTATTTGTCAGAGGGTCCCTCCCAAACTACTTTTTTTAACCACAAGACTGTCTGTTTATCCCTATACCCTTTGTAAGAAAGCAGTCCCATTGCTGAGGAACAGCACTGGGCTCAGTGACTCGCTTACCTGAGGCATCAGCAGAGAAGTGCAGCACGATAAGGGCGGAGATATAGGCGACGGGACAAAGATCCAGGCTCAGCCACAGAAACAAGAAACTACTGGGGAACCAGTTGCCACCAGCCAAGAGGCAGAAGATACCGACCTATGTGCCTGCTCTTGGACTGCCGTGAACGTGAGACCGGTTGGATCAGCGTGGCCCTCCTTCATCTGCTCTCCGGTACAAGGCAGCTAGAGTCCACGGGGACACTGACTATGGCTCAGCAGACACCTGGCAATTTGCTACCATGCAGTAAATTCTTTATATACTGTAGCCCACAACCCTCTCTGGGAGGTGCTGTGCAGTGTTTTGGAGGCTGCCAAGCTTACAGCCCAGCACTCAGATGCTGTTTACTTCTTTCTAATGCTTCTTTTAAAAGTTATTATTTATTTTTAAAAATACAGGCAGCATTGCACTTCCTGCTACTTTCCATTAATCGTCAATTTTTCATATTTATCTGCTGAGAGGAGTGATTATTTCCAAACACCCTTAGCACTTGCCCCGCTCTTCGCTCTGGTTTGAGGGCTTCGTTTTGGGACTGCTCACTGCTGGAATGGCACTGCTTATGGTAGCATCACCAAGTGGGGCTGAATTGCTCCCAGACAGGCTGCTGAAACTTTGCCTTCAAAACACCACTATTAGTGTTTTTATACCATAGCAGCTGTATTGCATCTGCTTGCCTGTCTCCTCCTCCCAGGTATGTCCAGAACTCCACTACAGCTGAGAGGGCTTAAATTAGCTTCCAGGGACCCCAGCTGCACATCACATTCCCCTGCATTTGATTTTGGATACAACCTCAGTAGCACTGGTTCACCAATAACCCTGTGTGTGGGGTTGGCATTTACGTAAGATCAATCTGTAAAACACATCTTTTGATGACAAGTTGGATTTCCCACTGAGGTCTGCAAAGGGTTATGATGGGAAGGTGATAACTGTTTTTGGTGCCCTCTAGGTTAAAATCTTGCATGGGAGAAGCCACAGTGTGTGTTAGCCTATCTGAGAAGGAAGGCAGGCAGCACAGGACTGGGTGCACGGGACATTTCGGAAGGTTATTTCTGCACAGGTCTGCAGCTCCCACGGCAAGCAGCAGCCATGCCAGATCCCTGGAGTGAACCCTGCTGAAGAAGGGCCTCCAGCGACGTGGTGCTCAGCCCTCATTATTGCCAGGAGCCCTCTGAGGGACGGAGCCGCCGCGGTGCTCCGGTTGGCGTAATCTGCCTCCTGCTTCCATGTGCCCTTTCGGTTCCGTGTGCTGCATCCAGTGCGGTTTTGCGCAGAATTAACGGTACGTGCTGATAATTAAAGAATGATGGTCTGTGTGTTCTGCAGAGGGATGACTTAATGCGTTGAAGCTCCTTGCTGAGCTGCACTTTGGGTGCCTTTCTTTATCTGAAAGTCAACTGCAGATCCTGAATTAACACAGATAAGCTGAGCTGAATAAAAATTCCTTTCACTCAGGGTTTAAGGCCCCATTTCTTGAGGAGATAGACAATTGTGTACTAAAAAGCCAAGTGTTATCCCAAAGTGCTTACCATCCTGGCTAATAACCCACTGCAAAAGATAGATTTAGTGAATGCAAGGCATTTTTTTACAGGCTCCAAAATAGTGTGTTGTGTTGTGTTACGCTGTGTTAGAGAAGCCCTTTTGAGATAAGAACAGGTTCAATGCAAGGTAGATCCTTGTGTCTGACTCACGGTGGTAAATAAAATAAAATAAATAAAAAGCAATAATTACAAGGACAAACAGGAGCAGAGAGTAAAAGCAAATGTAAAATGCACTGAGTCCTGGAAAATATGCCAGCGGAGAAAAAAAGCTATAAATACTTCTGTCAATAAAGCAAGCTACCAGCCCTCATTTAATTAGCAATTTTTATTAACAGTGGTTTGTTGACTAGTGTACTGTTTACATAGGGTCTACGTAAAAAGCAATACAATCAGGAGATAGTGACATTTTAATCCCTTTATTCCCAGTGTGGAAATGAAAGTGCTAAAGTGGCCATTTGTGTCTATCAGTAGATGGAGACACCAGAGATCACCAGTCTCTGCAATTTATTGGGGGGGGATGGGACGCAGAGCAATGCACCCTTGGGCTTAGCTGTAGCTTTCAGGTTGGCAGGAGGTAAAACGACTTTGGGCTGATGTTGCTTCATGTGTTGTGTGGGGATTCATAAGAATGAGGCCAGCAAAAGGACTGCTGGTTCCAAAATCCATCTCTCCCTGTTGGCAGCATAGCAGGACGTGAGCCTGAGGTCATGTATTTTATTTGCAATATTTTAACTCAAAAAAAAAAAAACCTTATTGGAAAGCTAAAATTGAGTTTTTCCATGCCTGAAAGACAAGCCTAGTGGAGACATGGGTCTGGGCTGGTAGGGGCGGATTGGTGGTGGATGGATCCACCTCACTGGTTTGTTTGCTGCAGTGCTTAGGCCGTGATTTACCCTCCTTGCTCTGTCCATGGACAAAATAGGAAGCAATGTAGGCCATGATATTTTTTTCTCTCTGGGCACTGGTCAGCAGCTGGGTTGAATTCTGCCTGCTATGCACAACCATGCTCTGGTGTAACCACCTCGCAGCTTCTCCAAATAGCCAAGCTAAAACTGTCCTGTTGGCAGCCAGCTGCATTGGGCAGTAAAAAAATTGACTTCTCTTCCAGCTGATGGTCTTCCTCAAAAGTGACAGGGAAGGAGCGTCAGGTGTCGGGCTTGGGGACGATGCAGTGGCTGTGCTTTGTGTAAAGCACACCTGGTGCCGGAGCGCTTTAATGACCTTTATCTCCAGGAGCGGAGGGATAACTCACACGTGGCTTTAATGGGCGGGCATAAATATAGCAGAGATCTGCAATCATATGATTATCTGTCCAATCTGTCCGTCTGTCGTACACACACATTATTGATTACATGCACACACACATAACATATATCTGCAATATGTATATATATTTGCAAAGCGCTTAACAAATCATCCCCAGGCTGGAAGATTTATCCTGCTTGTCACGCCTGTTCAGGCTGCCATTTCCACTGCAGCTGCTCTTTTCCAGGGCTCCGAAGTTTCTATGGCACGGCGCTTTTTTGCTGATGTTTGAACACTGCGCTTCAGCACACAGTTTGGAGGGAAAATCTGAAGAGATCTCGTTCAACCACTTTTAGGTTCAGCACGAATGAAAAATTACTTTCCCCTCATTTTTGTTTTAATAACAAACTCCTCTGCTCAGCCTGACTGATGATGAGAGAACTTACCTGTGGGGCATTACAATTCCCGCTGCAAAACAATGCAAGAAACTTCTCCCTGGTCCTCGGTGCCTCAGGGGAAGGGAAGAGCAAAAAGCAAATAAGACTCTTTCCTTTGCTGGAGGAAAAAAAAGTGAACAGAATTAAAAAAAAAAAACTTTTATGTTAGGGTTTGTCAGCAATATTTGTAAATATTCTCCAAGCTTGCAGCTTCTTCCTTCCTTCTTTTTAATAAAAATGTGGGGAGGGATTTTGTCTTGTTCCACTGCAGAAATTCATCTGCTTCATTGCAATGGCTGCTGCTAGCCTAGGGTTGCAGAGGAGTCTTGCCTGCCAAGCAGTAGTGCTCATGTGGGGTCATGTCCCCAAGCCACTGCCTGCCGAGTAGGGCCTGGATGAGTGCATTCAAATGCTTCCAGAATAATTGTATTTAAGGAATAAAGAATTCTCTCTATTTTTGCCCTTCTGTTCTCCCCCTGGGACAAACCAACAAGCAACAAAACAGAGGCACTGAACTGAAATTTTGAGGTAATATCGTTTTAAAAGGTTAGGCTATATATATACACACACACACACATGTATATGTATATATAGCAGCAATATTGAATTGACTGTTTTATTTCTTTTCCGTTACTGATATCAGTCGAAATATGTGGAAGTAGGGGTGTTCTTAAAAGGAAACAGAAACTGTGGGGTGCTGGTGTCCGGGCTGCCTCATGCAGGAGCTCATGCAGGATGGCCAGACACTTCTGTCTGCGCTGGAAATCTTCAGATCTGGAAGGTGTAAATGAAAAAGTACTACAGATGTGCCCGTGGCCAAGATAACATTGTCCTATGAGGCTTAACTCTCGCATTTCCTGCCTTCAAGTTAACAGGTTAATTAAGTAGTCCTAATGGTTTCTATTAACATAGTGTTTCGCACTACATAAAGTGGATAAGCTAAAAGCATTGGAGGGGGGAAGGGAGGTAAGGAAAGCGAAGAGGAGAGGAGAGGAGAGGAGAGGAGAGGAGAGGAGACCTCTGTGAAGTTTTTGGGGCTCACTATACCCTATTTTCTCACATAATGTCCTCCCCACTCTCAACACATCCTCATATGTGCACTCACACTCTGTGTTTCTTGGAAGTTCTCCTCATCCATGACCATGACATGAAGTTATTCCAGCATTAGCCTATCTCAATCTGTACTGCTGCATAGATGTAGTCAGGGGTGTGGCCATTACCTACATCTAGACATCATGTGAATTACTGGATAAATCTTAGAGGTCTTCAGTGAATGGCAGCAGTAACCAGGCTTTACTCCACAGGAATAAAGGACACAAACTCCATCTTTTGCACATGGAGCCGAGGTGCGGAGCACTTCTGAAACCAGTCCTGGGCTAAATGGGCTGGGTTTTGAGCTCCATGCTCGTGGCATGGTCCTTACACACTTCCTCTTGGCTCTGCTCACGCCTGCTCTCCCTGTGCTGGTGCACGCAGAAGCGGCACAAGGTGCTCCTCCTTTCCCGCCCCAGAGAGCAGATTCCCTTCCCTCTGCCAGCAGGGCCCTCCTCGCTCTGGAGGCACCTCCAGGCTGGAATTGCTCCTAAGGACCTCCTGCCGCGGAGGTGACATTGGCTCCCACCCAACTTCTGTATTTAGGATAACCTGACCTTTTTCTTCGGCAGTAGTTCCTGACCTTAATCCTGTGTTTACAATGACATCACTCTGTTCTCTACTCAAAAGCCAAATATGCAAAGGCAATTCCTGTGGGGCAGGAGCTGCTGAGCCACAGCTTGCTGGAGGCCAAGGAGGTTTGAGAGCGGTGTCCCCACGTGCATGACCTGTTCATGCAGACACCACATTGGCTTAGATGGAGCTTTGGTCTGACCCGGCACAGCAGTTGTCCCTTTCTTGTGTCTCGTCCATAAAGTTTCGCTCCTCGCAGTTGAGGCATATAGGATGGCACACCAGGTTGGTGACTCCCAGAAAGGTGTCTGGATGGTGCTGTGGTGGAGATCAGAGATCCTGGTGAGCCTGGGAGGCTGGGATACCTGCTAGGCTGCAGATGCTGACATCAAGCTGGGGTTTGGTGAACACCACATCTGGGAGAACTTCGAAGGGAGGAAATTAATGCAAGAAGGTGGGTGAGAGCCCAGTCTGGGTGGATGATGAATTTGGGCATAGCGAGTGGTTGCCGGGTTTGGCAATTCTGCCCTGATAAAAAAAAAAAAAAAAAAAAGGGGTTTTTGTAAACCAGAACAGATTGGACTTTTTTTTTTTTTTTTTTAATTACTGGACTTTCATGGCTGGAGCATATATGTCAGCTTCTCTGTGGGGTAAATTAGTCTCAGCCTGATGATTTAGAGCAGCCAATGATCAGTCCACGTATCCCTTTTGTTCCTCGCTAACTTGTTTATGGCTCGAATTATGCTTCCCCCAGGGTCGTTTGGAGCTCACGGTGAGGCATGACGGCGCTGAGGAATTCGCTGGACTGGTGCCATTTCTCATGCAGCTGGAGCTATGGGCCAAGGCCCCAGTGCAGCCGCGGTGCCGATACTCTCATTCGGCACCCAGGGCCAAGCATCCCTCCCTTTGGGGCGCCTGCCCTGCCGAGGGACGTCACAGCCATGACGAAACCCTTGCTTTGAAGGTGGCATTCCGAAAAGCCGGCATCACCCACCTATCTGGGGCCCACGAGCAGCCTCGGGGAGGCGGGTGCAAGTTGCTTCACGCCGCCGTGCTAATGAGCCGCACTGCGCTGCTGTGAGGCGCTCCCTCCCCGCCGGGGCTCCGCGGGGCCCCTCAGCCCTCTCGTCTGGGGAAGCTCCCGACGGTCCAAACTCTGTCCCAGGATGGAGAGCCGGGGCAGATGGAGCTGGGGCCGCAGGCAGTGCCACCCTGCTCACACATGGCCCTTCTGCACGCGCTCCCCAAGCGGGTCCTGTGCGCCATCCCCGAGCACATGCACCACAAATCACCGCTGCCGAGGCCGGGCTGGCTCCCGGGGCGCTGCGGCCGCTGCGCGCGGGGTCTCCGAGCACGGCAGAGCCGGCTCATTTACATCGCTTTGTAAGCAGGCCAAAGAGCTATGGCTCCAGCCTCGGTCTGAGTAAAAAATGCGCAATAAAACAGCCCAAGTGATGAGGGAAGGCCAAGCAATCAGCGCCTCCAAAACAGGCAGAGTGCTTTTTTTTTATTATTTTCTGCAAAGAAAACGGCTTTTGTGGTGTTCTGGCTGTTTTCTGCCCCTTCCAAAGATCTCTCCTGAAGGAGAAGGCTGACGAGGATATGTTTAGCCAGCTGTATGCCCAGATGGTCTTAACACTTACGAACGCTGTCCCTTGGGAATAATTGTATTAAGTCCTCTCCGTGTTTTAAACTCTTGGGCTTTAAAAAAGAAACAAAAACAAAACAAAAAAGAAAACAAAAACAACAAAAAAAACCTATCTTCCGTAGAATTAATGCTTTCACACTTCTGAACTCGATTATTGTATAAAGAAAAAAGCTGGTGCCTGACAGGCTCCAAGCACAAGACATCACACAGAAATATGACTTTGTAATGAAAAGGCTGGAAAGTCCCTAAGTGAGACGGGGGTGGGAAGTGCTGACATGACACGAGGGCATTTGAACCCTGTCCTACCATTATCTCCACATGGGCTAAACCTTGAGCTCCCCAGCCAAGTGAGGAGCTCTTCCAGCACAGCAAAGAAGAACCTCCGAAAACTTCTCAGCCTCCTGTTTAACTGCACATGTGGGATGCGTGCACGCTCTCTTTGGCGTGCAAATTTGATATCACCTAAGGCATTTCCACTTGCTTCCTCCTTTGGGGCAAGAGAGAAGAAAGCAGTGAAACAACAGAAAGTGATGAACCGTACCCAAGCACTCCGCTGCGCACACGCTTCACACCCACCGCGAGAGCAGGGAGGGCAGGGAGAGGAAGGAACGAAGGTCACACAGCTCAGCAATGGGATGTGGTCACGGTGGCCACGGTGACACAGGAGCTTTTCAGGGAGCTTGGGGAAGGCTGGGACGTTTCCCGAAGCTAACCTGAGCTTCCTGGCTACCCTGCAATCAAGGACCACAAAACGCTTTGGTGAGTGATGCAGTCGCACGGCACGCACATCCTGCTTTCAAACGTGTGCCTCACACCAGACCTGTTTTACTGGTAGGGACACTGAGGCACGGCGAGGCTGTTTGGTTTCTGCAAGGAAAATTCACATTGCAGGTAGATGACACCTGTGATTGCAGAGAATGGGTCTTTATGGCCCAAGAAGATCCACCCAGAGATCCACAGTTCCCCTTATTTGTTTCGGACATACTGGGAAAGCCAAGGATATAGACGTAGAATCATAGAATCATCATGGTTGGAAAAGACCTTCAAGATCATCACCGAGTCCAACCGCTCAACACCATGCCTGCTAAGCCACATCCCTAAGTGTCTCATCCACACATTTTTTGAGCACTGAAAGGGACGGTGACTCTAAGAAAGATCTGCAAAACAGCCAGTCTGTGCACCGGGTCACGAGCACTTCCTAGCCACCTGCAGCAAACCATACTAAATTAGCAGCAGCCACAAATGTCATATGCTGCAAAAAAAAGACTCTCAGGAGGCCATGACTGGCAGCTTCCATCCTTGTGGTGGCAGAAAAGGTGCAAAATGGCAGGAACACAAGTGGAGACGGTCACTGCACTGCATCCCTGGGCCCAGCGAGGTCGAAAGGAAAACTTTGCAGGGGGGAGCATGGGGAATTAAAGCCATGCTCCCCTGAAGCTATAGCAGCCTGCACAACATCGCCCTGCAGGCAAAGCAGCTGTTCCCAGCCCAGCAACCAGCTGTGCAGCCGCTCGGGCAGCGGAGCATCTCTCTCTACCTCCTCTTTCTCAAAAACCATCCAACTCTGCAACGCTGGGTCTACCATGGGACTGCTTTGGCTCACACGCGGTTGCTCCTCAGCTCCAAAAAGCTGTTGGGGGAGCTGGGGATGACGAGAGGGCTCCACTGCCCCTCTCTGCTCCCGCGATGCTGGTGTTATCCTCTTATGGCACAGGGTTCCTGCCTCCAAAGCCGAGCAGGGATGGAATTAGCAGCCTCTCCCTCTCTAGCTAGGAGAGGTTTTAACAGTGAGGTGGGAGAGTAGAGACAAAGCTCTGAGTTTTAATAATATTTTTTGCCAGCAAAAGCATGGGGCAGCAAGGAGGCGCTGGGGAACTACAGGGAGCTGCAGGCTGGGGAAGGCGAGGGCAGAGGAAGAGGAGGGCAGAGGAAGAAGAGGGCAGAGGGGCGTAAAGGGGCTTTGCTGCAGCACCGACCCAGAATGATCAGGGAAAGCCCTGTACAACCTCATCTCGTAATAACTAAACCCCTGCAAAACGCGGGTCCCATGGCTGGGCCTGCTGAAATCACCAAGGCGGCCTGCAAGATCGGACATGTGCTTTCAAGCCATTTAATATATCATTCTGTAATAAACTAGGTCATTCTTTCTCGCCTCTTATAAGGCGCATTTTTCATTATATATGCTCCAAGTAGAGGCTAAAGATCCAGAAACTATGGATATGGAGCTTCCACGTTCCCTCTCATCAGTTTGGTTAATTGCTCATTTCATTTACTATCTGGATTTTAACTGTCCTATGGATCACTTGGCTCTTGAAATTCCGTAAGTGCTGAAAGTCAGCAAATTTTGGAAAGTGGTCTCTGGAGGAAAGTCCTGGAACTCTTACAACGGGCATAATTTTCATTTGTGCAGGTTTAGTGCTTGCACGGAATAAATAAGCATTAACTATCCCATATCTGCACCAAAATGCAGTGGCTCTGTAGTCAGCCGTGTGCTATATTGGAAGCTGCAGGCCAGCATCTCTGTGAACAGAAATTGTAATCTTTACTCAGCAGATACCTTCCAGATGAAGCTTCACCCAAGAAGAACTACACCTGGATTTAATATTTGTAATACCAAGGTGGTGGCGTCTGTCTTTAAACACCAACTTTTGTGCAAGGGGAATCACAAGAGCCAAAGGCACATTTTTGATTAACCTTTTCAGCCACTCTTGATTTGTGAGGTTAACACAACGGCAGCAACCATACACCCTCATCAGAGCAATCCACATGTAAACCCCTTGAATGAATTGCTAATAAATAGGAAGTTCACCTCGATCCCATTTGATTTATTTAAAAAGCATCCACCTTGCAGGTATCTCATTTCCTTCCATTCTCATTCTCAGCCCCTCTGTGTCAAGGTGCCATTTAAGGTGCTGATTTAGAGGCTATATTCCCAGGTCTTGTAAAACCCGATGAAACAAAGCACTTAAGCTTATGCCTACCTTAAAAACAACTGAGGAGTCCCTTTGCAATCAGTGAAACTGCTCACATGCTTATAACTAAGCATATATTTGACTGCATTACTGGATTATTGCATATGGTGACCGGAAATGAAGACGTGGTTAGATCTGGACATGGTCCTCTGAGCCATCACCTTTGCTGCTGGTTATCTTCCTAAAACTCATCCCTTGCCATGCAGACTTGTTTCCATACCCACACACAAGATACATGAAACTATTGCTGTCAACTCCTCACGGTACATAGGGGGAGAGGATCAGACATGGTTTTATTGGTCTTCTTTTCACCTCTCTAACTGCTATTCCATCTCTCATTCTGCTTTTCACTCCAAATTCCCTTTCTTCCCACCCTCTCCTCCATCTTTATCGTTTTGGTGTTCCCAGTCACAGTGGGATCCCCAAGGGTGGGTTGACAAGCCAGTTAAGTTACGGTGACCCCTTGCCACAGATAGGCCAGTATCAGTCGAAGAGTGCCTTGCACCAGTTCACATTACACTTGGAAATGTCCAGGACAAAGCAAGTCCTAGAGATCTGCTTTAAACAGCCTATCTATACAGAGAGACCTTCACCAGTTTTTTTCATCCAGTTTGAATTAAAGCGCTGTGAATTCTGTGTACAGACAAGCCCTAAATAGCCAGTAATTTACAGGTGCACATTAAACTCCTACGAGCCGCGATTAAATTGGAGCTGGGAGCTGGAAGGAGAGCTCGGCAAAGGAGCGGGCTGCCGTGGGGGGCTGAGTTACAGCACACCAGCTGCTCCACAGTAATTTGCCCGGTTGCCAATACTCCCCACGTGCCAGCGGCACATGCGGCGGCCGCGACGTACCGCAGGTCTCCGTCAGCGCTCCCCGGCTCGTTCTTGGAGCTAAATCCTGCAAGCAGGCAGTGTCACCGAGCCGCTGACGTAGCACAGAGCCAGGCGCTGCCAATGCGAGTGCCCCAAGACCTCCGTTCGCCCTCCGCTTTCTTGCCTCCGGCGTAACAGTGAGTTCACCTACAGCTCTGCTTCGCTTCCCTCTGGCTCCCCCTCCCTCCATGCGCGCTGCTCTGGCTGCCCCGGCTCCTTCTCCCACGCTGCCATTTGTATGTCACTCACCCGGCTCCCTCTACCTCGAGTTGCCTTCTGCTTCCTGCTGCCAAGAGCCAGCTCTATTTGAGGCTCTCTTGCAAACCCGTTATTACCGGGAGCCTTCGTCTCGTCTCCCGGCAGCTCTTCCTTGCTGTTCCCTCGCTGTTCCATGTTTTATTTTTGCCTGCCAAGGCTCTGGGGCAGGGAAGCCCAATGCGTGCTTGCTGCGCTGCAGGAATGATGGGAATGACGGGAATGACGTGATGGGGAGCTCCAGCAGAGCACGAGGGGCTCGCAGGAGAGGCTGCCTTGCTCCCCAGCGAGCGGGCAGCTCGGCACTGCGATGAGTCTGTCGCATCCCCCCAGCCTGCAGCTCCCGTGCGCTCCTTTCTCCTGCATCCAGAGGCATCCAGGACAGCGGGACATGCCGCAGAGCTGCTCATGCTTCTCAACTGATCTGCTTTCCTCAGGCCGTCCTCTAGCATGGGCCGGAGAGCAGGGTTAGAGCAGTGAGGTGGCAGCTTATACAAGAGCTGTGAATGCACAGACATCGTCTGGCTGAACTGTGAAGTTTAAACCAGAGTTTTGCTTTCAGGTATTTTTGCTGATTAAGGGTGAGGACGCAAAGCTGTAGGGAGCATAGATGACACTAAGTCCATGGAGCATATCTCACAACTCGTCTCAGATAGAACTCACTGTAATTAATTAATTAAGCTTTTTCTCTCCTTCAAATATTTTAAAAGTGGCTCAAATTGCTCCTCTGAGCTACAGGTCTTGCATAGGAGAAGGGTGCAGGAAATCACCATTTGATTAAATAAATATATCTCTGGGTGATGACCCTTCTCCAAATCTGGAACTTCTTCGTTACTGTTAAAGTGCCATATAAACCGTAGCGGTTAGCAGCCTGTTTCTGGATTACAGCGTTCTAAGCAAGAGAAATTGCTCCTGAGATCATTTAACCTCCCCAGGGACATGACAGGAAGGAATTAATCTTCTACTGCTAATCCGCCCTGTGCTGCTGGATCAAAAATTGGCATCGATGGGGGTGCCTGCGTAGGGGAGCCTGCACTGGCATTTACCATCCGTACATACTCCCTCCCGCCTCCTCCCCAGCATGGCCAGGGAATCAGGGGGCAGCTATTTCGGGAAGTGTATGTAATGTGCTATTAAATGGTTTGTGCTGGCTGGGAGGGATGGTTCATTTTTAGCAGTACTCCATGGGCCTGTCTATGTCAGTGGGGCGAATGCTGCAGGAAAGCTCTCATCCTGGTCCTGCGAATCGGTGTCTTTATCAGCTTTGCTACTGGGTGCCCTCCTGTTACACGGTTACTCATTGGTAGCCAGGTACATCGGTTCTTTGTTCCCAGGAATGTGTGTGGGAAATCAAAGGCACTGGCATGGGCCTGGAAAAGCCTCTGGAGCAGAAGTAGCTTTGCAGCTGGCCTGGAAATCTCCGGAGCCTGTTCCCACCCAGAGCAAAGGCAGAGCTCCTGTCAGTGGAAGCAGGACTGGGCCCAACAGGGGCTGATTTTTCACTACATGGAAGAGCTGCTTGTTTCCATTTCTGCAGCTCTCAGCATTTCCAAGGGACCTGGGCGTTTGCTGAGACCTTGTGCTCTCACAAGCCCCATCACCCAGCCGGACCTGGCACAAGGCTCCTGGCAAGGCCGCAGGTGGGAACAGAGTGCCAAGTGCGGAGCCTTGTCTGCCTCGGGACATGGTGTGGCACAGGGGCCACATCCCAAGGATAACGAAGGTGCCTTAGGGCTCTCGGAGAGGAGAGGAGAGGAGAGGAGAGGAGAGGAGAGGAGAGGAGAGGAGAGGAGAGGAGAGGAGAGGAGAGGAGAGGAGAGGAGAGGAGAGGAAAGGAAAGGAAAGGAAAGGAAAATAGGCCATTTGCACTTCTGTTTTTGTCAAATGCTGGTTAGAGGAGAAAAGGGTCTGTTTCTGTCCTGGTCAGGAAAGCAAGAAGCATTTTCCACTGCTCTTATTAAAAAATAAATCCAGTGAATTAAACATGACGCTCTCTCTCTAATCTGGTGAACTAAGACAATCTTCAGGCTTTGGGAAAGCTTGTGAAGCTGCTCTTTCAGGTCCTGATCACAGAAGAACCTGTGTCCCACATGCGCAGGCGGTCACAGGTGGCTCCTCCAGGACCCTTGTCTGGTCCTGGGTATCCCCAGGCACACCAACCTGCCTCCAGAGTGTCTGCCTGGGCCTTCCCAACGTTTTATGCAGATGTCCCCCTGGTTGTCCAGCCCTCTGAGGCTGCTCCCCATCTCTCTGGAGATGCCACGGACAATCCCATTGGTTCCCTACGCCCGGGTCACAGTCATTATGTAGGCAAACACTCCTGTGGGGAGCATAGCCTTGGACGAGCTTTAATTCTGTATTATAAAACAAAAAAGTGGCTCAGGTAACGCAAATGCAATATTCAGCTACTGTGAGAAGCGTATTGCTATTTCAGTTCTTTTCATAAGCTCCTTTAGTTTCTTTGCTTTTCTGCATCTTGTTGTTTCTTTTTTGTGCACTGAGCGCTTTCACCGAGGCCAAAAATAATGTTTGGGTATGTTTAGAGTGGCCCTATTCTGTACTTCATTCCAAGGAGAGCACATCTAGGTGTGCCGCGATGTGTATACAGAGCCTGCTAATGCACGAGCCGGGGTGATAAGCTAAACAAAACTGCAGCTTGTCAGTGAACTTCCCTGCCAAGCCTGACGGCTGCCTGATCGAAGAACAGAAAGAAGCAGGTCGGGGCTCCCAGACTACCACGCGTTCCTGAGAGCGTCATCCCTCGGGAAGTCCTGATGTCCAGACGTGACCTGATTTGGTCTCGGACCAACTACTGCATGTGCCAAGCACGGTACGGTCCAGCCTGACACGATTTCACACAGGGAGTCTCTCGGGCTGGCAGCTGTAAAAGATGTATACACAACATGGCCCTTTGATGGTCAAATCATGTTCCCCTTCCAGCACAGTATGGTTAAAACCAGACAAGCAAACAACATTGCACAAAATATAAGCAGCAGCAGCAGAATGTATATTCCATTTTTACATTAAAAACTACTTACAGTGATAGATGACAGCACAGTAAAATCCAGAAGCCAGTTGCCTATGCTATGCATTATATCAATATTTATTTTAATTTGGAAGAACTGAACTTTGGGAGCTTTTATCAAGAAAAAAAAAAAAAAAAAGAAGAGAGACTATAAATGGTGTCCTGATGGATTATGTTTTGCTCAAAAGCAACTTTTCTTGCAGACCTCTGAATTCTGTTTGCCACTCTTTCTTCTCTGAGTTTTTCAGCCTGCTCAAAAAAAGACGTGATAGAATAAAAATAGAGCTAGCTGTACATTATCTAAATTATCTTCCCTGGCAATAGAGCACAATTGGTCTCGCATCCTAATTACTGTATTTTTACCCTCTAACAATAGGGTGAAATTCTCCAAATTCTCTGAAATTGTGTTGCAGGCCTATAAGGCTTTCTTTTAAAGGGCTCTTTGCTGCCTGCATCTCTATTTTAAGGCCCTGTGCTTTCTCTTTTTTTCTCCCCATACTAGTAACATATTGCCTGAGCATATACCGGGTATATATATAGCACATTGCTATATACATAGCGTATTGCCTAAGCCCATAACCCAAGCAGAGCGGAGGTGCTGCCAGCACTGCTGACGGTGCTGGCTGTGCCGGGAGGAGAGCCGGCCAAGGCGGCGCTGAGCGCTGGGAGCAGCCCGAGCTGCCGCGCGCAGGAGATCGCGGCGGCGTCGGGGCCGCTCTCTAAACGGACGGGACTCAGGGCTTGCGAGCTGGGCCCTCCGAGGCCAGAGATACAGGTGGCTTTGCTCTAGCATTAATCTGCCAGATTGTCCTGCTGCTCTTTTCCTCACAGTAAACACAATCTCCAGAACAGTCAGGAGGTAGCCGGAAAGCACAGGGAATATTTTCATTGTTTGAAAATGTCTTTAAATTTTTCCACCTCTTTTGGTGCATAGATGCCCTTTCTGATGTGCACAGCAGATAGAAAATGTGTACCATGACACCATAACTGGGTCGATGCCTGTGGTAGGATGCTACTTGACTGCCTTCTGCCTGGCAGAGTTTTGAGGCAGACCCTGAGCAAGCTTGGGCTCAGCATGAGAGCCATCACTTTCTTCAGACCACTGGCTCCAGCGATTTCCAAAAGTTCTCAGTTGAAAAGATTTCTAATCTCCTAGAAAATCTAGGAGAATCAATCTCACTTCAGAAATAAGTTTGTTAAAAAGTTATTTTGCTTTCAGCTTTGACACCAAGCCATAGACAAATTTCTCTGGGAGGTGCTCAGTAGTGACAGAGCTTTCTTTGCACATGTCTTATGTAAGATTTAGTAGCATAAGGGCACCCTTCTCAAGATCCACAACAGCATATGTAAAGTTAATGATTCTCCAAATAAAGAGCCCTGGAAAGGATTGTACAGGTGTAGCCGAAGGAACCATGTAAACAGCAACCAATTATTTCCACGTTTGTTCTTTCTTAGTGTAAGCCTCAGCAGCTGGGTCCCATATGAACATGTCATGACAGATGACAGTGAGATGCGTAGATGAACCCCAAGGCAACCCACTACCTTACTCAAATGATTTGTCATAAATGTTTATGTTCATTTTAATTGGACTTAGACCTGCGTTTTGTCTGGCTTGGGTCATGCGGCTCAAAACACTGAAGGTGGAGGTAAATACACAGTTTCCTCCTTTAAGGTGAGGTCAGAAACATTTCAGCCTAAGTACACTGCAAAAGGCTGGCTCATCCATCACCTCCATTAGGAACTGTATAAACAAGCCGGCCACCTTTCGGTGCTGATAACACGCAGCCTGTTGCTCAAAGCAGGGATCGGTTCCTGTTCGGGCTTGCACCGCTTGCAACCTGCAGCGAGTGCAGTCCCTGCAGAGGGGTGCGTGACACCGCGCATCAACAGCAGGCTCCTACCCTTGGCGACTCCGCGAGAATTCAGAGCCTCGTTCAAATTTTAAATACTTCATTTTTTTTTTCCTTCTTTCCATGCCCCACTTTGAGTTGCATTATGTATCTGCAATTTCTTACCTGCGCTCAGGTGGTGACTAAACATCTTCCATTACATTTCTAGTGTTGCCAGTGATTCCTTATGACGGGTATTCATATTAGGGGGAGCTGCTGTGCATACTTGCTAAAATAACCTGTGTTCAATCTAATAAAAGGGTGGACGCTATATTGAGACTGTGGTTACAGCTGTTTCAGTATTTGCAGCCAAAACAGGAGTCAAATCCCTCTGTATAAAACTTTTATGATCAAATTTAATCTCCAGATTTTATCTAGCATTTGCATGACACAGTTTGGGGTTTTTGTTTGTTTGTTTGTTTGTCTGTTTCACACATTGCTTTCTAGCACTGTTACCACATTTCTAAATGCTGCTCACTTTCTCATACATTTCTTTCCAAATAATTGTGAATGCAAAATTTTACACACAGCGGCTTGGATGGCACCTCAAGGTTTCTATTGCTTTGGAAATGTCATCTACATGAAATCTTTCCTCCTGCTCTGGGTGGCAGGTCTGAGTTATGCTTGGTTTAGCTGAAGGTCCATTTGGATTTGTCCGCAATGGGTGTTTACAAGGCTTCAGTCTCTTGCATCACACGCTTGCTAGTAGAAGGAGGAGGTGGATTTCCAGGGAGGGAGAAGAGCAGGATATGCAGGGATGTGTGCGTGCACATGCCGTGAAGGACTCTCGATACAACAGATGATGTGGGCAAGCGGCTCAGCCTCGGAAAGCCCCAGGATGCTCAAGCCTGATCCCTCACTGCACCGCCAAGCTGAGGCGAGGGCAATGGGCTCCTTCTGAGACGCAGAGAGCTTCCTGCGCTGCAATATCTTCACTGCCACCTCTCATGCTGCTGCTCCTTCCCACCCTACATATAACGTCTTTCTCCTTTCCTTCTTCTTTGCCACATTTTTCTCCTCAGTGCCCAGGTTTACCTACATACATGGCTATTGACAGCAGCTTACCTGTGTATGTGGGTGGTGGAAGCGCTGCCCTGAGAGGCAGAAAACAGAAGGAAAGAAGGGAATAGTCTAGACTCAAGGGACAACTGAACATTAATTAATCCAGGTCGAGATCTGGAAAATGAGACAGAGGGGGAAAGTCAAGAGGAGAGGTGATAAGGAAAGAAAGGGGAAGATCCAGGGCTTTGCAAGGCTCTGTGAGAAGAAGGGATGAAAATACACGTGCTCTGGGTGTCCCTGCTTGAGCAGGGGGGTTGGACTAGATGATCTCTAGAGGTCCCTTCCAACTTTAACCATCTTGTGATTCTGTGTGATTCTGTGAAAACACCCAAGCCAAGTATTATTATACTACTAGAAATACAATGAAGTTGCCCATGGCACATGTCACCAACAAAAACACTCGAGAGCCATTAAGTCTCTAGCCATCCTTTACCCATGTTTTGAAACTTCTAGCCAAGGTTGCACATGATGACACCGGCTCCTAGAACCCATGGGCTTCCTCCCTCCATGTCCACCCAAACCCTGCAGACTTAACTCCGTGCGCAAACCTCCCTTGCAGAGCAAACAACCATCCTTCCTCACCAGGCCACCTAAATCACCCAAGGCCGAGGACAACTTCTCATGATGATGAAACTCGGAGAATCAATTTTCCTCTTGCAAAGAAGTGATTTGCATTATTCACAATCCTCTTACACAACAGCCTTCAGCCACAGCTAAAGACCCGCCGGACGCATCCACCAGCATCGCCATGCCGGTCAGTTGCTCGTCTCGCTAACCACGCTGCCTGCTTCGAGTGCGTCGCCGCTCCTCTTCTGTGGCCATGGAGGGAGGAGGCCTGTGGGCTGTGGGTGGTGGATGTGGCTGACATAGTGTGGAGAAGGTGAAAACACACTCACAGATCTGAGAAGCTGATTGAGAGCTACACTGTCTCTCCTGATACTTTGCATAGGTGATTCTTGTTTTTTTTTCACCCTTTCTTTTTCAGTAAACACTGAGAGAGGACAAGAGCAGCAGTAAGAACTGACTGTGGAAACTTAACAAAATAATATATTTTTGCAATCCTTTCCAAATTGGATGTTTTGTTGACACCTTCATGTCACAGCTGTTGGCTTTGCTAAGTTTTTTTCCGATTCTCACTCACACCACTTTGATGTGAATATGTAATCGTGTTTTTAAGTCATTATTTTGTGCATTGGCTAGAAAGTATCTGTGAGGCTACATGGAGCACAAGGCCACGGCAGGACTGGGTAGGAGGAGCAGATGGCCTGGGAGAGTCCACTCGTTGTTTAAACAACAAACATCGACTGTACTTGTCAAAGGTAGCCAAGTAAATTGTTTTAAAATGGCCAAAGTCATCGTACAGAACAGCAGAAAATATCTTAAAAGTGCACTCTCTACTCCCTGTTTTCACCATCCTACAATGCACATAGCCTGCTTGTCTTATTATTTTTACCCACCTCTGGCAAACCAAATTTAAACTAGGATTTTTTAAAGCAGTTGCTGATTCTGAGTGTATCATCTTCTGAGTACAGGGTTGTAGCTGAGTGACCCAAAAATGAAGGCTTTCATAATTAGTGGCTATTTTTGAAAATGTCTCCCATGAGACACCTACACGTTGGGCTGGAACCTGTCCTCCGAGCACTTGTAGCACAGGGAGCAGGAGCACCAGTGTCCTCCTGCCGTCAGCGTTTGCCATGGACCGTGGGGTACAACGGTGCTATCGGTTCAAAATGCATACGATCCATGGTGACTGAGTGACAACTGGCACCAGCGACACCAGTTTGGTGCCTGTTCAGAGCTGCTTTGCTCTGTCGTGCCCAGCCTGGCTCTGCCTCCACCCCACTCGAGTTTCAAGAGCTACAGGAGCCCTGCACCCCTCCAGACACATGGCACATCCAAACAGAAGAGAGTCCCAGGGAATTCAGCATCTGGCTCCCAGAAAGGGAATGAGCAAAGGAAGGCGATTTGCCAAGGTGAGGAATCCTATACGTTGGAGAAAGGGCTGTGGGAAGAGTCTTCGGTCCAGCTGGTGATGTATCTCAGGATAAAGCCATCCAGGAGCAGGTCCTGGTTCCCCACGTGGGTCAGACCAGCTAGGAGAGAGGGAAACAGTTAAACGCCTCCTCTCTCACCCGCAGCATTTTGTGGGCACTGAGGTCATGATTCTCTTTTCGGAGCTATAAAAGAATCAAATGATATCATGTGTCACTGCCTGGCAGGGCACAGCCTTCTACCGACTCCGTCCTCAGAGGCGAGAGTCGTTTCAACGTAAGTGGCGAAGGAGTCTGCTTGAAATCCCAGCCCCTGCTCTCAACACAGCAGGAGAGCCTGACCAATGCAGGTGAATTGCACTAGATCTTGGATGGCACTAAGAAATGCTGCATTTGCTAAACGTTATTCACATCGAGCACTGTCTGGGCACCCCACGAGGTCACTGATTTGTGGTCAGCACTTGACCAGGCCCCTGGATGGCCCTGGGGCCAGATGTGATGACAGTAGACGAGGAGACCATGCACGCACTTGAGGCAGGGACCAGATGTGAGTTTCCACTGCAGGCACCAGCGAAGGACGAACTAAAATGAAATAAAGTGAAATAAAGTGAAACAAAATAAAGAGAAACAAAATAAACCGAAACAAAATAAAGTGAAACAAAATAGAGTGATGCTAAATAATACAATATAGAATAAAATAAAAGCCATGAGCATTTTTTGTGTGTGTACGGGGGGGTGCGGGGGAGCGTTCCTCTCCGACAGGGAAGCTTTTCTCCAACAGGAGGAGCTCTTCGCTTTGGAGAGGCGATCTCCAAGGAGTGGCCACGGTCTCGCTTCAACCCCCCTCCTCCTTCTCCCCTTCCCCCCCGCTCCACCGCCTCCGTTTTATAGGAGAGCAGC
>NW_010577035.1:79612-108606 GCF_000705375.1 Tinamus guttatus | reverse complement strand
TCAGGCGTGGGGAGCCGGCGCGCTGCGGTGTCTGCGTCCCCTGTGCCACCATGGGTGACACTGCCGGGGCTGTGGCGCTGGCGGGGACATCGTAGGGCACAAGGGGGCTTTGGGTCTGGGTGGAGAATTCTGCGGTGGACTTGGCTGCCGGCGCTGGGGGCACGGCTGGCCGGTGGGAGACCGGTGGGAGAAGTGGGAGACAGCGGCGGGCTGGAGCTCTTGAAGAAGGGGTAGGACTTGTGCGGCAGGGCCTTGCTGTCACTTCTGCCCTGCAGCTTCTCCCTGGCCGTCTGCGCGCTTACCTCAGCAGTGCTCTTGCCCCAGCTCACGTCCTCCGTTTGAGAGCTGTAACTCACGGAGCTCTTGGTCGGGCCGTAGCTTCTCGCCAATCCAGATGTTGCCTCCGGGCCACTTGGAGCTGCAGAGCTGTAGATTCGCGGCGTGCTCACCGCGCCGGTGGCCACCGTGGTGACAGCAGTGGTGCCTTTGCCGTAGGCATATGGAGCTGCGCCGGCCTTGGCAGCCGGGCCGGGCGCAGCCGCGGTGCTGCGCAGCTTGCCGAGGTCTTGTCCCTCTTTCGCAAAGTGCTGGGTGACCCGCACGTCGGGAATGACCTTACCCGTGCTGCCTTCGGAGGCCGAGAAGGAGACGGGAGCCGAGAGCTGAGTGGGGCTCGTGCCGGGCGTGAGCGGCCCCCCGTTCTGCTTGAGCAGGTCGGCATAGGCGCTCTCGGCGTGCAGGAAGCGTTTCTCCTGATACGCCTCTTCCTGCCCCTTCTTCTTCTCTTGCTGCTCCAGAGCCAGGTCAAACGAGGAGGAGTGGTGCATGCGGGAAATGCTCTGCGATGTCTGCAGGATCTCCTCGTACACGGCGCCCGCCTTCGAGAGGCCCCCCTGGTAGTCAGGCTGCGCAGGGCGCCCAGCGCTGCCGTCGTACCTGTACTCGTTCACGTACTGGTACTCAAAAGTGCTCTGGCCCTCGGTGCCGCGGTAGCCGACCTGCTGGTAGCCGCTGTAAGAGACGCCCTGCTGGGCCTGCTGCACCTGCTGCTTCTGCATCATTTCTGCCTTCCTCATCATCTCCTCGTAGGCTTCCTCAGCGCTCTTGAGGGGCTTGCTGGAGGGCTGGCTGGAGCTGCCCTCCGCCTTTTCTGTGGGTGAGTACAGCGACATGAAGGTGGGCAGGTTGTACTCGCTGCCGGATTTGTACAGCTTGGAGGCCACAACATCGAAGCTCTCCGCCTCCGAGTCGACGGAGGGCGAGTACTCGGAGCAGGAGGAGCGGTGCAGCTCCTCCATCTCGGCCGGCCTTCGGTGTGGGGGGCGGCCTCGATGGGCGAGAGGTTGCTGGGCGGTGTCTTGGAGCGCTCTCGCCTCCGCTGGGCCCTCAGCTCCTCCTTGTCGCGCTTGGTTTTGCGCGCCGTGCTCCGGATGCGCTGCTGCTCCACCTCCCGCATCTTCTCCTGCTCCCGCAGGAGCTCCTCTTCCTCGCGCAGCTCCTCCTCCTCAGAGGAGTCCTCGATGGTGGGCAGCAGCGGGCCGTGCGAGCGGTGGCGAGCCTTCCTCTGCTGCTTCACCTCCTCCAGCCGCTGCCTCCGGCTGGGGCTGCCGGCGCTGTCCTCGCCTGCCGGTGGGGCGGCTGTCGCTGTCCTCCTCCAGGGAGGAGATGGAGGTGGGAGAGGTGCCCGACGTGTAGCTGGGCGTCGTGGCTGGCAGCGTGGAGGTCGAGTACTCGCCCCTGGAGCTCTCTTCCGGGGAGCCCGTCAGGCTCTCCATCTCCAGCTCGGGCTCCCTGTCCAGGCTGGCGTCTGCGTCCTGGCTCATCTCCATGTCCCTGCTGTAGCCGTTGGTGCTGTTCAGCTCGATCGTCTTGAAGCGCCGCAGCCCGCCCTGGGCCGTGCTCACGTCGTCGCCTTCCACCGCGTCCAGCTCTTTCCTCTCCTCCTTGTAGAGGCTGCCGGAGCTGTGCGGCAGGCGCCGCTTGGCCGGGGGTGGCTCCTTGCTCTTCTCGGGCTCAGGCTTCGGCCCGGTTTTGGGGACGCTGTATTTGACATGATTGTAGTCCTCCTCTTCCTCCTCAAGGTTGTCCTCCTCGGCGCTCATCTCCATGATCTGCCGCCTCATGAACTCCTCGTCCGTCACCTCGGCCTCCCGGCCTGTGGGCCTGCCCGGCACCGGGGAGAAGCCCCCTTCGCTGCTGTCCTCCACGTAGTCGTGGCGCAGCTTGCTGCCAAACTCATCCGACGACTCCACGCTCTCCCGCTGCTCCCGCTGGTTCTCCCACTCCACGGAGTCTTCGTCCTCTTCCAGGATGTCTTCCAGTTCCTCGTCGGAATCAAAGGCTTCCGGGGTGATGGAGAGGTACCGCGGCCTCTGCCGCTGCCGTTGCTCGTCCCGCAGCTCCGCGTAGCCCTTGCCGCGCTCGCCGGGCTCCGCGGAGGCGCCCTTGGCCTCCAGGAGGGGCCGCATGCTGCTCTCCAGCTTGGTGAGCTCCGAGGGGCTGGGCGGGCTCTGCCCCGCCAGGCCGGTGCTGCTCAGCTTCTCCTCCTCCTGCTGCACCAGGCCCGTGATCTCGCTCTGCGAGCTGGAGATGCCGTCGGACGAGTAGCCGGTGTCGCTCAGGCTCTGCGGGCTGCGGGACAGGTCGGGGGGATAAGGCTTGCTTGCTTCCTGCGGGCGAGAGAAAGCAAAGGTGAGACCTGCCCACAGGCGCTTGCTTTGGGCCCCTTTCTCCCTCTGCTGCCAGGCAAAGCAGTGGGAAGCCCCGCAGCCCAGGCCAGCGCAGGGAGCCCCGAGCGGCCGCCCCGTGGCCCAGCGGCGCCCGCAGGAGCTCGGCAAACACGGGAAGGGGCAGCGGGTGGCTGCCACCTCCCACCGCCACAGCCAGGCCGTGTCATTTGACTCCTTCCCGAACGGCTGGAGTCGGCAGGGACAAGGGGAAGGTGACTCCGCGCTGGGTCTCAGATAGCACGACACTGCCTTAGACTTGGGAAACCCACCAAGCGCCAAGGTCGAGCCCGGGCTCTCCTGCCTGCTCTAACTCTCCGCCGCGCCCCACAGCTCTCCTAGGACACCTCATATTTGTAGCAGTCTCCTTTAACGCTTTCTTTTTGAGGTGAAAGGCTCGCCAAGGAGAAGCTCAGAGTCCCGTCCCCGCTGCTGCCTCCGAGAGCTCCACGAGTGGCTGCACATGGGGGCTCAGCGAGACATGGCACAGCGTGGGGGCACCAGCGTCTGCGCTGGCCGCGTCCCTGCTCCAAGGACACTGTCTGCTTTGCCCAAGGTCTGTCACTCCCAAAGCTGCCCCCTGTGCATCCTGGGGAGGGGATGCCTTGGAAATAGCCACCTCGCAAGCAAACAGAAGGGCTGAAGGCGACGGGAGGCATCTCCCCTTGGGGCTCTGCTCTTTGGGAATGTGCAAAAGCTGCCCCGCTGCGTTACGGAGAACATAGGTGAATGAGTTGTGTGCCCCAATGCTGGAATCCTTTGGATCCGCCAGCGCTTCCCATTGAATCCTGCCCCCAGCAAGGGCTCGGTGCCTCCTGGTCCCTGCTAGCAGGCAATTTGTGTGAGTACTGGGAAAAGTGCATCGCATCCGATGCTCAAAGCCGCTGCTGTGAAAGCAGATGTTCTCCCGAGGATAGGAACTGTTTAACCCACCCTAAGGGGGCATTCAGTGGTATTAGATTATAGGGTGGGAAAAGGAGCTGGATTCATAAATTTGTTCCAGGAACTGAGCTCCGTCAGCGTTAACTCCGCTTATAATTAATACTAAAAGGTTGTCTGCTGGTAATATTGATTTTTGACTATCCACCTGTTTAGAGACTTGTACAACTCCAAACGCAGCTGAAAACCTTGGCATATTTATGGCTCCAAGCCCTGAAGCGGGCAGAGGAGTTTGAGGCGCGGGGCTTCGCACTTGCTCTTGCACCGGCACCGGCCAGCAGAACCCGAGTGCTGCCGTGGGCGCCATGCCAAGACCTGCAGGGTCAGGATCCCTTCGGGATGCCCATCCCTGCTTTGGGGAGTAGCACCCGTGCTGCGCACGTTCGCCGGCATAGCCAGGCCTGCGTCGAGGCCACCATGGCCTATGATGGAGCAAGGACCTTCTGTGTGGAGGCAGCTGCTTTTGGAAGGAGCATCAGGGCTGGAGAGGACTATGGCCAGGGGGCACCTCTCCAGAAGCCCTACCTTGTTCTCCCCAGCGCCCACAAAGCACCAAAAGGCCATGTGAAAAATCCCCTTGGGGCGCTGCGCTGCCCCCAGGGCTCGGGGAGCTTTGCAGCAAGCAGGGAGGCAGCGCTGAGCTTTTAACCGTTCAAGAGAATTGGGGAGCACCCGCAATGAGGCTGGATTTGGGAAGGGCGTGGGCTTGATGCCCAGGAAGGTGAGAGGCTGGAGATCTCGATTCCTGTGCATCCCCCTGGACAGCCTGGCAAAGCCTTGGGAACACCACGAGCACAGTAGCTTCACTGGCAGCATCCGCTGGGCTCCGCGGCCTCTTAATGAAATTTAATTTCCATGATTGACGATTCTTAAGGTGGGTTTGCAGGGCAAGGCAGTGCCAGGATCCTTGTGAGACGCCAGCACAAATAAACCAGCACAAACAAACCAGCACGTTGGTTTAACTGATGTTACAACTAGGTGAGTGCAGCACTCGGAGCTGCTTCGAGCACAGGTGAAGGTAACGCAGCACCAGGGAGACACCCAGGGCATTACTCAATTCAAGCAGAGTCAGCAAACATCGGCGCGGGGTCTCTGCCCAGGCCTTCGCCTCCAGCCTCCACTGCATCTTGAGCGTTTCCCCAGAAAGCATTGAATTAAAGAGAAAAAAAGGTGGGAGGAACAAAGAGCTCACAAAAATACCCTCTCCTGCAAGAGAAGCAAAAAATGCTTTGATGGAAACAAATTTTTCATTTCCTGACAAGGCTCCAATGCCCCTTATCCTTTTAAAACAAGAGGCAGAAGACTGAGTTATTGCCTCATGCCCAAATTCACGTCCTCATAATAAAAATGAGCGGGCTCCTATCTAGCATTTGAAATCCTTAGCCAGAGGTGTTCTGCCTCCTAAAAAGCTTTTTCTTTTTTTTTTTTGCAGGCTGAACCATTTCGATTAAACGGTTTTCATTCTGCTTTGCAGTAAACCCCAGGCACCTGAATATTGCCACCTGCATGAAGATTCACCTGCAATCAGCCCTGCCCAGCACGTGATGCCCCGAGGCGACCGCAGGGTGAGGCCAAACCCGGGCAAAGCTCCTCCAAGCGTGGAGCAGCCCCGGCACCCCGGGGCTCTCCGCTGCCGCCTCCGAGGGCATGACCCTGGCACTCACCTCCTGCTCCTTGGCCCTGGGCGCCTCGCCGGGCGCCCGGCTCTCCTTGCTCTCCGCCTCGGCTTTCGCGGCTGCGCTCTTCCCCTTTGGCGTCGCGCTCTCCGCGCCTTTGGGAGGCTCGGCGGGAAGCTTGGGCAGCGCCTTGTCCTCTGCGGGAGCCGGCGGCTTCTTCTCCGGGGCAGCCCCCGGGGTCCTGCTCTGCTCCGGAGTCCTGAGATTCCTGGCGGGCGACGGGTACCTGTCGGAGGGGGCGGCCGGCTCCGCGGCTCTCTGCTGCTGGCCGCTTCCTGGCGGTTGGTGGCGCGGGGAGCCCGTCGGCGGTTGCTTCGGGGCAGGCAGTGGCATTGGGGCAGGGTCCCCCAGGCTCCCCTCTAGCAGCCTCTGAGTTTGGCAGTTCAAGCAGAGCCACTCGTTTTTCTGCAAAACAGAGGAAGGGAAATGTCAGCCTCAGATTGGGAGGCTTCGTACAACAGGGCCCAGGGGCCTCTTGCCTCCTCTGGGGCTCAGAGGAAGGAGGACCTCCTGCTACACACCAGGGACGTCTCGTCCCCATCCATTCAAGCTTCCCACAAGCTTCCTCCCCCACACCCAGCAGGGCCAAGGATTTTTGGCAACAGCCACAAGGGATTTTTGGCAACACACCTTGGCTGCCCTCGTATCTTTGAGAGGCTTCAGCTCCTGGAGGAACTGCTTGTCCCTGCATGGCCCTTGGAAAAACCTTCTCCCATCCCCTCAAGGAGGAGAAGAGGCCACATCTTCCACTTGGGGCTGAGTTCGGGTTAGCCCAAACATTGTCAAAGCTGGGGACTCCTGCTCAAACAAAGCCACACGAGCAAGTCCTGCTTGGTGCCAACCGCGCCAAGAGCACCGTGATGCCTTTAAGGTCAAGAGAGCAGATGCTGGAGGAAGGACCGAAAGCAACGTGGCCGATCAGCGGTTTCTTTCCTTAATCCCTCGGCCTCCGCAAGCTCCGGCGTGCAGCCGGCTGGCTGTGTCAGTGCGGCCCTCACCTGCTCTGGCTGCCTCCGGGGGCGCCAGCAGGGCTTTGCCGAGGCTCTCCTTGGCTTCGTGTTTCATTAAGGAGGACAACGCGGGGTTGTGTTACCTGCTTTACACCTCCTGCCAACCCCACGGTGCCTGGGCGGCTGACATCCCGCTGCTGTTGTCACAAGCCCAAGTGACCATCTTCTGTGCTGGATGCTCCAAAGGCCACAAAAGAACATGCAACACCCCATGCAGCTCCTCCAAGTACTGCTTCCCCCACAGCTCCTCATCCTTGCCGCAAATATGTGTGAACGGAGCCCTTGGGTCACCTGGGCCCTGCTGCTTGCCTAGGTGTGGTGCCCGCGGTTTACAGCTCCTGCTCAGCTCTTTGCAGTAAGTAAGTCCTGCATCCCAAAATAATGTCTCTTCCACACACGACTTGCCCCGCAGCTCTCAGCTCATTGCATAAATGACGCAAAGAGGGACCTACTACAGGATCCTACCACCAGCAGTTGAGGCAGGACAACCTGAAGGATTTCCTCCCATTGCCTCATTTCTAAGACTTTGATTATGTGCTGAGGTTTACCTTGGCTTTTTACATGTTTCACTTTGACGGCAGCCCATCAGAGCACCTAGGTGGTGACATCTGTGTCAGCACCCTGGATTCCCGCTCAGGGTTTCTCCTCTGGGAAACTGATGGCTTCTCCCACTGCAGCACAGTGGGCTTTTTTCTGCTGGGCAGAAAAAGCCCATCCTAGGGATTTTTCAAAAATTCTGGAAGGCCACCTAAGCTGGGCACTGGGTGAACAGGACTGGGGCATTCTCAGAAGAACAGGAGTTGGAGGCAACAACACTTCGAGTTGGGAGAATAAACGAAACTCCTTTGTCATGTGCGTAACATCCCCAGCTCCTGCTCCCCGTGCTGACCGCGGGAGCCCTGGAGTGCTGTCCCCCACGCTGGGAGCCCAGGGATGCCATGGCGATCAAGCCCCATGGGAATGCCTGGCTGCCGTCACTCTGCTGCGGAGCCATGAGCGCTGTGGAGGATGGCGCCTGGTCCAGAAGATCCATTAGCTCCTGCTGCACGGCCAAGTTTGTTAGCGTGATTATAACCCCCTTCCCGTGGCGAGGGATGTGCTCCGGCCCCCAGGAGACTGATGGCGCGGCAGGAACCGGGAATAAAAATAACGTGTCGGAATCGAGGGAGTTACCATGGCGACACGAGTGCTCCGGATGCGGGGCCGGATGGACGGGCACGCCAAAGGCTGCCGCCTTCTTATCTCCCCGTGCTGGTGCACATCCCTCTGCGGGCTGCCAAACTTGCCAAAGCACCTTGTTAGGAGAGCACCTACAGCAGCAGGCTGCCCAAGGGGTTCCCTGTGCATCCTGCAGAAAGGGAGGCCCCAAGATGAGGGGGAAACCATGTCGTTTGGACCTTGCTTGGAATGGTAACGGTCCTAGTTGTCTCGTGGTCGATGTGCAGTTGAGGATGAGGCAACGCGCGTGCCCTCCCCAAGGGGGATCTGGGGGCTCAGGGATGCTCTCCTTGGTGGTCCAAAAAGACTACAAGAAGCAGCAAGCTCCTGAGAAGGGTCTTCTAGCTGGGGAGAGGATCTCCAGCTCATGGTTCAGCTTGGACACAGTCATCAGAGACAGACTAACATGTCAAAGTCCTTTCCCAGAGCACCTTGACAAGCTGAGGATGGTAAAGAGTGAGCAACTGGGTCTTGCATTGAGTTTCAGGCTGTTTCAGGCTAGCAGACATAGCCAAGAATAACCAACTTTTTTTGACTGAGCGGGCACACATCCCACTGCCTACATCCTGGTGTCTCAACTGCAGAGAAGTGCTGCAGAAGAGCAGCAAATTCACATCGAGAAAATGCAGTCAGGGAGAAATTACTACCCATCTCAGCAAAAATGCATTAAAAAGAGTCTTTCAGGCAGCATGGTGCCGGCCAGCTGCTGAGCTCTCAGAAGATGCTCTTGCATCCCTACAGCTGTTCCTGCAAAAAGGAGCCACTTTCCCCAAGCTCAGGAACATTGTAGGAAATTCAGGTACTCGGAGCTCTCGGTAATTTTAACCCAAAAGAAGGTTTATTTTTTGGAAATGTAGATTGCTTTCAAAGAAATGCAGGTGCCCTCAGTGGGGCAGAGGGCCTAGAAAGGCATTAGGCTGCTCTGAGAGGACAGTAAAGCTTGGCCACCACAGCATAAGGGTGTCCTGGGGACACGGAGCTCCCGGAGCACTGGAACTCCCTGGTCTTTCACCAGGGCAGGGGCAGCACCAGCTCCTCAGCCCAGGTTCTTCCTCCGGCCAGGAAACCCTTCCCTCCTGCATCTCCTTGGATCCTCCTGGCATCCTTGCATTGCAAAGGGAGCTGTTGGGCACAAACTGAACCAGCTAGCGCATCCCCAGGAGCAATTCCCATGGGATGGCTCTTTGCATGTCTTGAGCTGACCTTCCTCCCTCTCCTCTGCCTTGTGAGCAACCGCAGTGTTCCCAGATGCTTTCTAGGGAGAGATACGGAGCTTCACAAGGAGTCCTAGGGAAGGAGAACATCACGCTGCTGCTCCAAGGAGCCTGGGCTCAGGGTCTTCTCTAAGATCTCAGGAGCTTTTTGTGGAGTCTGTATCATTTAAAAAGTGAAACTTTGCACAGCAGCGGTTTTCTTCACCTCTGCTCCAGCCTTCTGCATGGCAAAGGCAACAACTTAGTTTTCATGTAGTCTCCTCATCTCAGGCACGGGGTTTTCAGAACACCCCACAGACCACAATGCTCCTGCCTGTGTTGCACGAAAGGACAACCAGGCAGTACCTGCCAAAAAAGGCCTCTTAAACTCAAGAGGGGCTTAGAGCCTGATCCTCAGCCCCTTCAGGTTTTCCAAGGAGAGATAGACTTTTCCACGCTGCAGGGCACGTAGTGAATCTGGCATCCACTTCAGCATGGGCAGCTTTCAGCAAGGAGATGGCAGCACCCTGTGGGCTTCCCCAGCCAGGTGATGGCTCCCCACAGAGGGGCACCGGGCTCTGCTCTTTGGGAGCTGAAGGGGAAGAGCGAAGCCTAGCAGAATGCCTTCAAAATTATGTTTCCAAAATGATGGAAGGCATAAAGGAACAAACCCTGGGTTTCCTCGGGCTACCCTGGGAAGGGGCTGCTCAGCAGGACAGCCTGGACTCGCTGCCAAAGCGCTGCCCCTTCCACACGGGTTATGCCTGCCCGAGCCATCGCCGTGCAGCCCTCGCGGGCGCAACACAGCCACCGCAAGGACGTGTTCGGCAGCTCCACGGATGAGCTGGATCCTGTGTGCAGCTGCTCATGGGCTCCGAGGGCATCTCCACAACGCCCAGGCCCATGAACACAGCAGAGCTCCCCTTGCTCTGCCTCCTGTCACAGCTGCTGCCTGGAAGAGCAACCCCCACCTGCAACAACTCACAGCTTGGTCACCGACTGTCCCACTCATGCCATTGCCCTCCGTTTTAACCTCTAGCTGAAACTGGTACCAAGCTGCATCTCTTCTTATCACCGATGTGTCTGTGCAAACCTGCTGGAGAGAGCTATGGACTGAAGGGAAGCAGCTGTTACCACGCAGAACAGTTTATCTTGCCGAGCCCTGGCAGGAGGAGGCACACGTGCAGCACGTGAATGGATATTTATCACCAGGCTGGGTGATAAACCTGTCCGAGCTTCCTCAGAAGAGGTCTGTATTTCAGAAAGCACCTCTGCAGCATTGTGACAGGCTGTGTCCACAAGCAAGGGCAGAGCAAGCAATCACAGCAGCACGACTACCAAGATAAAGATTTATGGGCTAGGCCTGATGCTTCTGCACATGGAAAAGCAAACGCGAGTTTGGAAGAAGTGTTGGTACCACTAAAAGCCCAACCATGAAGGGGTTCTTGGCTAAAGACAAGGGCACGTCTCTGACTTCTGGAGAGGCCCCAGCGCTAGAGACACTGCAGCTCTCCCAGCAGCCCTGCCAGCCCCGTGGCTCGTGCCCGGTGTGCCAGGGACCCATCCTTGCCGCAAACCATCACAGCCACAGAGACTTCTCCTCCTAGCTCCGCAGGCACTGCCTTTCCTGGCCCTCACCACAGCGTTACCGGATCCTTCCCCATGCCGTGAACCAGCTAGGAGCCCCTCTGCTCTTCCCAAGTTTCCTCTAGAAATCGCTCTTCCTTGGAGTCCCATTCCTTCTTCCACCAACAAACCCAGCCCTATTTCTTCCCAAAGGGAAGTCAGCAAGAAAAGCCAAGCCTAACTCTGCATCACCAGGGCCTAAGCACACAGTGCCTGCTCCACTGCCTCCCCTTCTACCACCTCGCAAACTTTGGCACCTAGGGGCCTGGTCAAGCTGAACTTTTCCAGGTGGAGACCCTGAGGAGCAGCAACTACCCGGGGGCATCAGTGACATCTCCCCAAGCCATCTCTTCATGGGAAAGCCATTTAACCCAGCTTTGGAAGTGCAAGGGCAGCCCCTAGGCTGAGCTAGCTGCCTCTCTCTTCTCTCATCCATCTACTGGAGACATCTTCTGAAGATGGACAACCTGCCCCTCTGCATGTGTCTCCCCAACAGAGCATTGGAGGGCAAAAGCAGTTGGAAAGCCTTGGAGCAGGCTCTCTCCAGAGCCTACACGCTCCTGTCTCTTCTCTCACGCAGTTCTTTAAAACCTCCATTGCACCTTTTAGGGAGCTGCAAACGGCTTTCAAAAAGTGGCTAGAAGAGAGCAACCATCCAGCTCAAAAGTACCTGTACCCTAGTCCACTCCAGCAGCCTTCAACCCCCAGAAGCTCAGCAGCTTCCCCACCAGCAAGGCCAGGGCTGGCTCACAGCTATTTTAAACCCTCTCCCATAACACCCTCCCCAGCATCACAGATGCTTTTAATTTCCAGTCTTTCAGGTATTTTGGTTTAAAGGAAATTAAACAAGGAAGGCAGGTTACTGCAATAGCTTACCACTTCTCTGACTTCACACAGCTTCTCTTTTGCTCTGATTTGTTTTTCCTCCATACAATAAAGGTTTAATAACATAATCATAATACTTAAAGTTCTTTATTTTTTTTCTGGGTTATCAGAAAATAGTGGGTATGCAAGTAACAAAAAAATTTCCCTGAGACATTACCCAAAGTACACGCTGTGCAGAAGAGAACAGGACAATCTCGCCTGGTGAAATTCTCAGCAAGAGCCATCATTTTATGACCTGGAAAAAGCAGCCTGCAAGTGGGGCTGTAAGTGGCAGAAAGCCTGCAGGGATAGGGAGGGAACTCTGTGTTAAGAGATCAGAAGCTCTTTTCCCCTTCGAGTCATGAAAGGGCTATTTTTACCTATGCAGGAATGTCCAGGAATAGGGGGGGCTTGACATTTGCTTCACTTCTGATGTTTCGTGATTTAAAACCTGCTCTTCTCTCTCTTTTTCTCTTTTTTTTTCCTCCTTTTTGCTGCTAATAGCCAAATGTTCAAAGCCACTCAGCTCAGGCTCCTGTTTGGTAGCTTCAGAAAGCTCAGGGTGGCAAACTTACCCAAGAAACAGGCAGGGACTGGCCCGCTGTTCCCAAAGGAGCTTTTCATCCTTTGGGAAAGGCGGCCTCTCACGGGATTGGACTGGAAAGGAGGCCGTGGAGGTGACTTCCTTGGGCTTCTACCTGGAAGGTGAGGGCCACCAAAAGCCCATGCTCCCGGGCATAACCAGTGGTGGATATGGTACTTGACCTTGTATAATGGGAAGCTCAGGAAAGGGGACAACTATCATATGAGTGGAGTAAGTGGCAAGTGGCATATTCAAAACCTGAATATGCCGCCTGGGCAAAGGCAACATCCCAATTGCTGGAGTTGTTTGAGCTTAACTTAGCATCAGTTTTGGTTCTTTATTCTCCTCTGCAGCATCGAAAATGCCACGGGCAGAAATGAGACATCCCACCAGGCCTGCTGAGGTTCTTGGTGTCCCTAAGAAACGTCACTTGTCCCTAAGAAACGTCACTAGTTCCTGGCTCTGTGCTTTGCTCACGTGCTCACGGCTCAACTGATCTCCATCTTTTGGGTCAGACCTAGGGATTGATCCGTTTTAGCAGGAACTGAGGGACTTCTTCCTCTGAGATCACTTGGACACTGCTCAGGCACTCACTCCAAGGGCCTGCAGCCCTCGGATGTCCTCCTGCTCCTCCTCCACTCTTCTCCTGAGGTACATCAGGAGAATCTCTAAGTTTTTGCAAGGTGCTGGAGATATTTGGTTGCTGAAAGTGTTTGCCCACTTTCCCACGGACATTTCCGGGCTCCCTGTCAGGTACACGACAGCCTCTGCTCCTTGCAAAGCAGAGCAGGGAGCAAACCAGCAGAGAGCCTTCTTGGGCAAGCCCTGGTGAGCCCGGATGCCCGCGACCTGCCCCCTGCAAGGAGCCTCCCCTTGCTCTTCATAGATACATCTCAGCAACACATTAGGGCCTTGTTGGAGCATAAAAACCCCAAACCTTTCAGCATGGCTATATTTAATTACTGCTTAATCAAAGAGAGAGAGTAATTAAGGGGCATGTACAGCCATTGTATCTTAATGATTGCATTTGTCTTCTTTCAGCCTCCACTCTCATCGCTTGGCTCCTGAGTCAGATCTCCTCGCCCCGCTCTGCTGTGTAATTATTTCAGGCTGCAGAAGAAAATGCAATTGCACGACACAAATTGAATCCCTTCCTCATGGAAATGTACGGTGTTTCAGCTTTCTTCCAGGAATCCCATTTTCTTTCACCAGAGCTCCTGCTCTGATGCAAGCGGCAAAGGGAGGGAGCAGGGACAGCCGGGCTCTGCCTGTCGTCTCCACGGAGGGCCTTGAACACCCACCAGAGCACTCAGACCATAGCCCAGCCCGAGCACTGCCCTTGGTTTCCTCTTAGCTGTGGCTCCGAGGCTGCTTTTCTTGGCGGCTCTGCTAGTCTCGGCGGCTCCCCCATCGCCATCCTGCTCACTCGGATGTGACAGCTCGGCTCTTCATGGGACACACTGGGAGCTGCAGGAGGGAAGGATCTGGGCTAAATATAGCCCTGCCAAAAAGCATCTCGAGCTACACTTGGAAATGCCACTTGCCTGTAACAGTCAGCAGAAAACCTCCAGTATGAGCAGGAGATGGAACTTTAGGAGCGGGAAGGCCGCAGGTTGAGTTGGAGCGCAGCCTCCTGCGGCTGCGAGAGGGGCCGGACAACCTAGGAAGGGATCTGTCAGGCCTGTGCTTTATCCTTCCTGCTTTGCTTCGGGAACAGCGCTGCCAGCCCCGCTGCCGGGGCAGCCGCTCTCTGATCCGCTGCGACGAGCCCCGCTCTCCCTGCAGCCGGGCACGCGGCCTTCGCGATGCGTCGCATGGAGTCACCGGTGCCCTTTGAAGGCCCACGGAAGATGCGAGAAGCTGGCATCTCACCTGGCACCCCACGGCTTTCCAGCCCTTTGCAAAAAGGAAAAAGGAACAGGCTCGAGCCCCTCAGCATCCCCGGGAAGCTCCTGCGAGGCCACGAGCGACAGGGCGCACAAGCGGGGTCCTCAAGCTCGCCGGGAGCTCTGTCCCCTGCCCCGCTGTGCGTTACCCCGAGCCCCCACGGAAAATCAATACGTGTGCACGGCTGCTAACAGCAGGAAGCCGCTAATGAGCGAATACATTATTTTTTCCCTAGGCTGCAAAGGGCTCCCTCCGGCTTCCCCAGGCAGCAAGGGACACCGCACGCAGCGACGCGGCCGTTCGGAACGCGGCCGGGCGGAAGCGGAACATCCGTCCTCGTGTTTCTGCGCTTGCTGCAGCGAACGCCCCGTTGCCGACACTTCCAGCTCCCCGCACACGAGGGAGCAGGAACGCCCCGAGGCGAATCCTGGGCCATCAGGGCCAGCCAAAGCAGCGGACACCCTGGGCAGATGGGGCAGCACCTAGGAGCACCCAGCCACCGCCGGGAGGATGTTTCCTCCAACCCCCTTCCCGCTCCCACCTCTTGGGCCTCATCTTCAGGAGCACCCTCAAGAGCTAAGGATGACCTGCATAACTCTCCTTGCTACCAAAACTCATGAGCTCGGTAAAGACGCTGGGTTTGAGGCACTGAACATGGTCCTCTGCCAACCACCCCATGCTGGCAGGTGACAAATGACCCGTCTCTCGCTGCCCCATAGGGTCCCACAGCACCTCTGCTCCAGGGAGACCAACTCTGCTCTTTCAAACAGATCAGCTTTACAGCAGCTCTTCTGAACTTTTATCTCACTTGGAAATTTGCTGCTCCCAATTCAGACCTAAGGAAGAGTTTACGCATTGCCAGCTGCCTTACTTGAGGCACAGAAGTATATAAAAAAAGTGCTTTAATAAAACAAACCATCTCTGCCTTGACGTTGGTGACAAACACATCCCAGGAGATTCATCTCGCCACTGAATCGTAACGAAAACCTGTCGCTTCTGGGGGGCTTTGGGGGAAATTTAGGCTCTTGGGCACAAAGCCAGCAGAAGACTCCAGAGGCCGGGAATGCCAGGGATGGGGCTTGATGCTCTGCAGTTTGCAAGCCCGCTTGGCCAAGGGTTGAAGCCCTTGGGCACCAGGGAGCTGAGGGGGCCCCTGGGATTTCAGTGGTGACAGCCAACAAGATTAAGCTGCCCCTGAGAAAAATACAAATGTTGGATGACCAGATGATGGGCTGGCTGCTCTAAACCCGCTGAAAGATTAACCAGATCCGACAAAGATAATAATAATTAGGATGTATTTAGTGCTTTACATTGGCAAACTGCGGAACACACATGAACTAATTGTCTTCTCCTGGCCAGGGAGGTAAGTAGGTAAGGAGCTTAGGGCAAAGGCACTTAGGCATCTGTCTGAACCGGCCCGCTTAAAGATGTTGAAAATCTGGCACTCGGGCCTGATCCTTGGAGGTATTTGCAGTCTACAGGAGCCAGGTACCTCTAGGTATCTTTCAGCATGGTGCTCCCCAACCCTCACCCATGGCCACATGCTTTGGGAGCTCTTCCCGGGGCAAGGAGCTGAACCAGCTCATGAGCTGGATGCCAACAGCAGCTGGCGGCTTGCGCATGCCGGGGCCTCGTGCACCAGGGGTGCCCGGGGGCCCTGTTGATGCACCACATCGGAGCGGCTGAGAACGATGCCCGGCTTCAGCCGTGCCCAGCGCGAGTGGCATAAGGAAACATGCGATAAGGCAACGGTTGCTGCAGGCACCGCTGCGCACGGCGGCGCTTCCGACAGCTCCGCGCGCTTCCCTTGCGCGCTTCGTGAAGGATTGGCGGCTGCCCCGATGCTGGAGTCTGCATCAGGCAGGCACTGCTGCTTTGACAAGGAAACCAGTGTGTGGAAAGCCCCTCGAATACCTTCTTGGGGTCTCCAGGGCTCTTCTCCGCAGTCCTGGGGCTCTCACGGGTACCTTGCAGCTCTGGCCACCTTCCCCCATGGCTCTGCAGGGTGGCCAGCGCCACATGGCACAGCCAACCCGTGGGAGTTTCTCCTTCCAGGACGTTTTCTGTGTGGTTTTGCCAGCAGTTGTAACATGTCCATATGGTCGACACCTTCACAGGGTTATTCTGGGGAGACTACCAGGCCACAGAGAACACTGTGATCAAAGCTGCAGTCAACAGCCCCAGGCAGAAGCCTCCCATCGCTCCCAGCACAATCCCAAAAAGCAGATCCCAAAAGGAAATTTGGGTTCATTTCCAACACAAGAGCGACCACACGACAGAGAAGAGCGGACAAGATGTGGGAAGGGCAGGGGTATGGGAGGAATGAGGAAGATGCAGGGCACAAGGGGCCACGTAACTGGGCGAAGAACTCATGCTGCTTCATGAAACACCCATGTTCCCTGCACAGGACAGTGACACTACAGGCACTGGCGCAGCGGGAGGGCTACGTTTATCCTTAACTGTCTCCTGGGCACCCCCAAAAAGCATAACACTGATGGAAGGACATATCAAATGGATGTGAGACAGGGGCCAGGAGAGCACAGGTAGGACAACCAGGACAAGCTTTGCAGAGCTGCAGTTTGCAGAGATGCCACCAGAGCCAGAGCAGGAGGTGCAGCCCAGGACAAGAGCCTCATTCTCACGCCGAAGCCTTGAGGCTGAAGGCTTCGGAGCTCCTCATGCTCCTTTTTGTCGCTGCACCCACGGGGTGCACACGTCGGGGCTGAGCACCCCATCCTGCTCATGCTGAGGGTTTCCACTTGCTGGCGAGTGGCCAAAGCAATGCTAGCCAACCTCCAGCGGGCCCTGCCCTGCAATCGGCCTAATTCGATAATGGGGAACACATAAAACGGTAAGTAACTAAATGAGAAGGCTTCCTGCATAATTTTGGTCAACGTTGTCACTTGGCAAGTTAATCAAACACTGAATCCCCTCACGACTGTCAGATTTTCGCAGCCTCCTCGGCAAGCGCTAGTGTCGCTTGAACCTCTGTGCAGCAAGTTCAAGGTCTGAGGGTCTCCGCTCTGGCCAAAGCACTGGTGGGGTCTGCAGTCCTGCGAGCTGTCCCTCCTGACACCGTCTCGAGGATGTGGTCCAGCTGTTTTTGCTTTACGCAGCCAAAACAATATCTATTAAAACGCTAGGATGGGACCTGCATGCTGCAAGATGCGCGGCCTGAGGTAGGAGTGTCCTCCCCGCCGCATCCCAGCTCTCAGATGCCTCTCGCAGGAATATCGCAGCTATGTGCTGACAAGCACAGCCCAGGGCTCCGCGCTATGACAGATGGCCGACTGGAGTATGTGGAAAACACTTCTGGTATCTGAATCAAGATCCAGCCTAACAGCAAGAACCTCCTAAAATCATTTCTTGGGCCCCCAGTTTGGGATATCTCATGGCGCCGCTCGCAGGAAGCCTCTGGTTTAGGGACTGTCCTGGTATCTTTCCTGCTCCCTTGTGACAGGGCTCTCCTAAGGCACCGCCAATGTCCAGGCCTCAGAGGTTTCCAGAGACGGAAGCACCGCGGTGTCCTGGCCGTGAAGAGCTCTACGGAGAGGCCTTCCACCAAGGCAACCCGCGCAGCGTCCCACCGCGTCGCAGCCCGGCTCTTCTCACCAGCGTCTCCGAGAAGCTCCATCACGGCCTTTCCCAGCCCTTTTCCACGGATCTCATCAAAGCTGCTCTCTCACCTGCCTGCCCCGCTCCTCCTGTGTCCTCAGTTGAACGCTGCTGCTAATTCGCGCGGCTCCCTGGAAGCTGCTTCCCAGCTAATGCTTTCTTCCCGTCCGTTTTAGCCCATTATCGCAGCAGCGGCCTGGGGAAGCGGCTCAGATCACGTCCCTGCAGTCTGCAGGTACCACATGCCCTGTCAGAACCAGCCGAGCAGGAGCCGCTTGCCAGGCCAGGCCGTGCCAAGGGGACACGTCCTCGCGACGGTCACAAATGGCGAGAAGGATAAATCAGCCCAACCTATACCCTGGCCTAAGCCAGCGTGCTCATAAAAGGTATTTTTACCTCGGGCATAGCTAGTAAATAGCCGAGGACCTTGTTTTACCTCTGTCTTGGGCCTCACCTCTTCTAAGCGGCTGAAGCAGTGAGGAAGCCGTGATGTGATTGGAGTCGACCGTGAGGAAATGCTGCATTTCAGCGGAGCGCCTGGCACAATGGCATGAGCAAGCACGGGCACAGAATACTTCCCTGGCCACCATGGCCCCTTTGCGACCAGCACGAAGCCAAAGCAGCTTCGTTTCATAGAATCATAGAATGCTGAAGGTTGGAAGGGACCTCTAGAGGTCATCTAGTCCAACCCCCTGCACACGCAGGGTCACCTAGAGCACGTGGCACAGGACTGCGTCCAAGCGGGTTTGGAAGATCTCCAGAGAAGGAGACCCCACAACCTCTCTGGGCAGCCTGTTCCAGGGCTCTGTCACCCTCACTGTCAAGAAATTTTTCCTTAAGTTTCTGTGGAACTTCTGGTGTTTCAGTTTCTGGCCGTTTCCTCTAGTTCTATCAGTGGCCACCAGTGAAAAGAGGCCAGCACCATCCTCCTCACTGCCTCCCTTGAGGTACTTCTAGACACTGCTCAGGTCCCCTCTCAGCCTTCTCTTCTCCAGGCTGAACAGGCCCAGCTCCCTCAGCCTCTCCTCATAGGGCAGATGTTCCAGGCCCCTGACCATCCTTGTGGCCCTGCACTGGACTCTCTCCAGCAGCTCCACATCCCTCTTGTACTGTGGAGCCCAGAACTGGGCACAATACTCCAGATGTTTCACCGCTTGGGTCTCCAGGAGACCACAAAGGGCTCAAGGGAAGGTAGAAAAAAGGCTGGTATCTAACTGGCAGTGCCTGTGTGCACCAGAAGGCCACACCAACGTGGCCAAGGCCACATGGGCTTCGCAGGACAGCGATTGCCCGCTCGTGAGAGGGCCAATGCGGTTGTGTGATGCCGCAGGGCATCAATCAACGCCCCAAAGGCAGGGGATGCTGGACAACCATCCCTCGGGGTGACGCTCCAGCACGGACGGCGCTCGGGCCTCGGTGGCATTGCCAGCAGCAGGCAGGAGCTGCAGGGACAGTGATGGCAGCTCCAGGTAACCGGAGGTGACAGGAGCGCAGACACAGTGCCAGCGACGCTGGGGACAGCTTGCCTCAAGTAGAGCCCGAGCCCGGCGTCACTCACACAGAGCACCAGCTCGCAGCAAGCAGCACGAGCGCCTGCAAGCCGCCGCTGCTTGCGTGTGCTACCTGCACGTCTGCATTTGCTAACTGCATTTATCAGGGCGCTGTTTCCGAGGTTTAGATATACCTCCGCCCCTCTACGTATATGTAATACACACACAGCTGCCGATCAGTCCCGCAGACAGCGTTGCTGGAACCCAGCTGGCTGTCTGCCACCACGTCAGCAGGGCTGTGGCCTTGGGCTGCACGCTGTGAGCCTCAGCCCAAGCGCAGAGCTTGCAAGGAAACTCGAGCAATTGAAGACAGGATGCCCATGTTTCCAGCGGCAGCTTTTTGCCCAACGAAGGTGATTACACAAAACCTGGAGCTCCTTTGACTTTCTGGAAGGAATCAGCTGGACCACGCATGCCCCGGCGGACTGAATTCAGTTGCCAACTGGTCAACTTCGTGGCCAGGAGTATCAGAGCCAACGCCACCCGCAGATCAGCCCAGCTGAAAACCACTCAGGTTATTTCTACTGCTAAATACAGCGTTCAAGCGCACATGGGAGTGATGTGCTCCGCAGCCACCAGCCTCTTCTCATCTATTAATTATCCCCTTCAACCAATTTGCACCTTATTCCCTGCGTCAAACGCTCCTGACTTAGTGTCCTAGACTAGCAGCTTCTCCTCCGCCAAGTTAAGCAGTTCCTTGCTGGGGATGAGGCACCTCGTTCCGCAGAGACACTTGGGCAGCAGCAGCCAAGCACCTTGCAACACGGATGCTCCTCTCCTTGCCCACCGCTTTGCCCCCACTTTGCCTAGTGCTGAGCCACTCTCCTCTGGAACTTTCTTTTATCCCCCTTCTCCATACCCCATTTCCACCCATCTCCAAAATTAGCACAGCTGCTTGGCGACAGGAAGAGCCCGTCTATATTTTCTCAGCGAAAAAAAAAAAAAATCTTTTCCAATCGCAAGAACACTTCCAAGCTGGAGGACTAAAACTGTTTTGCAAGCAAACGAGCATATTTTCAAATGCACCCAAGCTCCGAGTGCCTACGTGGGCTGTGTGAAGGGGCTTCTAAAAAAAGGGGACACAGCTGTCCAAAATTTGGAAACTGGTGCTTTTGGAGAGTATATATAGCCATCTCACCCCACTCAACATATTTCCTTCCAGTTCATTAGGTAAAAAAAAAGTAAAAATAAATAAAAGCAGGAGCCCATTCAGGAGAGCACTTGGATGCTCTTGGCTTGCCTAATAGCCACGGGATGGATTCCCAAGGCAGCGGGTGAGCATCCAGCTTGCTGGAAATGGCCTATTTAACCGCCGAGTCATCACTCTGTCTCTGCAATTCTGCACTAAAATCAGCTGCGGGAGAGAGAACATCTGTGCAAAGCGAGGGGGCTGTGGGGAACCCGCCTGTTCGGGCGCTCCGTGGCCCCACGATCCCTACACAAGTTGCCTTTTCCAGCCGTCTGCGGCTCTGCATGGGCTCCGTGAGGCTGCGGGATGAGCCCGTTAGTCTGATGCAGGAGCTCTGGATGCTTTAGGACAAGCCCGTGCTGTGGGCCGTGCTGGACCACGCTCCTCCAGGCTGCGACGCCCGCAGAGAAGCCCAGAGCTTTCGTATACAGCAAGTTCCTGTGTTCCCTAGGCCTGCTTAGGGCAAAACATAATTTCCAAGGTTACTTTAAGATGCCCTTTGAGCAAAGGCCAACTCGAAGAGACTGAGGGAGGTCTCCCTGACACTGCAAAGTTGTTGGGTCCATCCACCCAGACCCAACAAGGTCCTCCTTATCACGTTGGCCTCTGCGCTTGCGTTCAGAGAAGACACAGCCCTGATTTCACATCCTTGCACAGTGCAAAGGCACCCCTCACTGGGCAGCTGCTCTGATACTCATTCGGCCTCATGGCTATTTCCAACTGTATGTTTTATTTCTTCAGAGTACCGGCTACCAGTCATCATTCTCCTTCTACATTAACACCTTGACCATTAACCAGCCATCCCTTTCTGCTGTAAACACATGCAGCTAAAGCAACCTCTCACGTTGTATAGATGAATAGATTGAGTGTCTTTACAAAGAAATGGGAGAAATTATGTAAATTCTGAAAGCAAAACGGGAGGAGGTCTGACAAGGCGCAAGGCCAGTGCTGTCTGGGGACTCTTCTAGCACGGCTCTTCCTCCCAGGAGTTGGCAGTATGAAACATCTGCAAGGGGCACCTGACCATGCTCTTGTGGTAGAAAATGCAGGAGTGTAGCTCAAGAAAAGTGAGGAATCAAAAACCAAAGCGCCACAAAAGAGCAAGAGAAAGAGGAGGTCCACGTGAGGAAGACCGAAGATCACAAAAATGCTCTTTTTCCGCCGCAGCCCATTTTGCTGAGCCTTGCAATCTCTTCCTTTCTTATCTTCAAGCCAGAACCAAATTAACTACTAGTTCAGTTCCAAGAGGCTGAAGCCAAATGGATGAAGAATTAAGAAGATTTTCTGTTCCCAAAGAAATACTGCCAACAGCATTAAGCAAGAAGAGTTTTTGGTCTGTTTTCCAAAGATTAGCTGTGGCTGTCCCAAGGAGGACAAGTTTGTGTTTGCCTGTTTTCCTACTGTCTTCCTTATAAAGCTGCCTGGACTACTGATGAAACTGGTGAAGTCCCTGCCAGGAAGGAGGGTCTCATCTACGTCCCATCTACAACACGCTCTGTCAGAAGATCAGCACGTGGAGCTCAGTGGATCTAAGAGGGGTGACATGGCTTGTGGCAGACAGACAGTGAAGGAAAAGTCATCATAATCAGAAACTTAAAAAGATAAAGGTCGAAGACATGACAAATGTGAACATACAAAACCTGACTCATGGGCCTGTACAGGATATATCCTGCCATGTGAGGTCATAGAGGATGCAGCTTGGAGCGTTGCAGGTGTGCGATTCCTCAAGATCATGTCCGTGAAGCTCTCAGCTGGCTGAACAAGCTCCACAACTTTAAGCGACTGGACAAGCACCAAAAGTGCCACCATGTGCTAAGCCATCCCATACCTCTACCTGTCCAGCTGTTGGTCCTTTCCAGGGGATGTCTAAGAGCAAATAATGGAAGTTTTCAGAGTTAAATCAAAACACAGCTCCAGGCCTCTGCAGCCAAGGTGACCTCGGGTTTAACTAGAAGTGGTTAAGGAGCTGACCCCCCTTGTTAAAGCTTGCACAGACCATGCCGTGAAGACGATCTTTTAACTATGTAGGAGGGAGACGGATGTGGTGACTGTCCTCTGCCCTATCCTTACCTTCCATCTGCTTCCACATGCACCTGGAGACTGGCTAGTGGCCACCACACTCACCTTGATGCCCTGACCCACTTCCCACAGCTGTATTAGCACCACTGAGGAACCACTCTTGGAGAAACCCTATCTCTACACCGACACCTCGAGGTAAAAAACTCATGATGCCATTTGGCACCCAGCACTGAAATCCAACAGCACAAGAGTCTATTCGTCCCCATCGATAAAGAAGTAATATATGGTTCATTTTTGTTGGAATCGATCTGGCCACGCACTGTAATTTACTTGGCGATGTGCTACTCCCTAACCAGATTTATCAGCCTGCCAGGCAGCCTTATCTCCAAGAGCCCACGTTATCAGGATGTATTTCTCTGCCAAGGTTAACAGGTGCAGGGGGACCTCCAAACAACACCTGCATATGGATCAGGCTGTGCTACCACCCAGGAGGCACCACCACACATTGGATCTGGTGGGGACCAGGTCTGCGTGGCCACCACCTTGGACCACCATGTGTCACACTCCTTTATGCAACCTGGCCAAACCACAATGTCAAATATTTCTCCTGGACCCACTGCTGTTTCATGCAGAAAAGGAATAAAATATTTTTTGTGTTTTTCCAAGTAAGAAAAGGAAAAAGAAAAACCAACTTTTTTTCTCCTAAGTTTATCAGAAAAGTCTTATTTAATCTAAAGCTTGTTTTTTCATAGACACTAGTGTTGACTAAAATATCCTGCCAACCAAGCTGTAATTTTCAGCATCTGATAAAAGCAGATTCGAGCTGATTGCTCGCTATCTTAAATAGCAAGGAGCCACAAATGTCTCAAGCAGCAGCCGCTCCCTTGCAAATCAGAAGAAAATAAGTCTCTTGGGCAGCTTCACTCCCAGGCCCACGTTCTCCTGCTGTAGAGGGAGCAGGAGGTCACCTGCAGGCTCCCCTGGCTGTTTGGCACAGGGGTCCACATCCCTGGGAAGTTTCCTCTGCACGACCCCAAGGAATTCCAGCCCGAGCCACCAGCACTGCCATACGGACACTCAGAGCAGGATTCCCAGGCACCCTGGAGACCATAGCTGTGATAGACCATTTGTACCAATCATCTGCCCCTTTCCAACTCAACGCTGGAGATGCTCCAAAGGCAGCTCTTCAGTTGCATGCATCCCATGAATAACCTGCGATTCCCACCGTTTTTATCTTTTTCCTTCCTTTCTCTCTTCATTATGGGCTAGATCTATGCATTCTTTTTTAGCCCCTGCAAGGATTTTTATCCTGGAACACATGTATTCCTAGAAATGTGGATGCTTTCATTGCTGCAAGCAAAGTTGTTTGACCCTATTAAACAACTGCTGTTTCTAAAAAAGCCCTTATATCCCAGTCCAAGCTGCAAGATTGAGAGCCTTGATTTCAGCGGTAGAAATATTTTAATTAAACAAGCTCCCTTTACAGGATAAATCAAATAAGCTTGAAAAAAATAAACTCTCATAATCTTCCATGCTTCTGCACAGATCAATAATCTATTAAAGAAAAAGGCTCAGAAACATTCTGGAAACACCAACGTAGAACAGAGACAGATGAGCAATTTTCCTTCCCAAATTATAGATATCAGCATCTTTCCATGCCCATGCCTTGCAATCCCTCCATCACCTTGCCTGCTATCCAAGCAAAAGCTTGAGCAACACAGTGAGTGGGCAGGGGGGCTGCAGGGCCCTCGGCAGCTTTGGAAGGAGCTTCTCCAACCTGCCCGGATCTGGCTCCTTGGATCAGAGCTCGTTGCAGCTGGACTTTAGATTGAAAAAATCAACATTTTCTGGCCAACTGGAAGGGTAAAGACAAGCCTAACTGTTACGGCTGTTATTCGGCTCCATCATCAGAGCAGCCAATTCCTTGGCAAGTTTTTGCAAGCTCCTGCATCTCCCCATGAATTCAGCTGCTGCTAGCTCCCACGAGCCTTCCTTTTCACCTCTTCTTTAACAGAATTGGCATTAAGGTTTTGGCAAATATTGGTCAAAATGTATCTTCTACTTGACATTGCACTCCAGTGGAAGCAGTAGACTCTCATCATATCTCAACCTGGGGTTAATGGGCTGCACAAAGCTGGGGATTTTGGGAGATGTAAGCAAAACCACATTACTGTCGCTGGTGGTTTGTACTTGTCCGCATAGAAGTGAAGCTGAGCTGCTTTACACAACCATCATTTGGGTTAAGGATCTCTAACCATCACTTAGAAACACAGTTTTTGGAATGAAATCTGAAATTCTCCTCTCTGTATTTGTCATTCCTCCATCTCAGGATGCTGTCCTAGGTGTTCAGAGGGCCTATGGATGACTTCCCAAATCCCTGGGGTGTTTGTGGCAGAGCTCTGACAGATCCCACCAGTGATGGTGTGTATTGAAGGTGCCAACGTAGTAAGAAAGTTTTAGCAGTGAGATCTACCTAATTTTATGAATATGTAGAGAAAAAAGATGGGAAAGTCCTCTCCAGACAAGGTCAGCAGAGGAGAACAGCCACCACGTAGTGCCCTGCGACAGCACAAGAGAGCGACCAGGCTGCTGCTGAGCTTCACTATCTTGCGCTTGCCACGGGCTGGGACCACACACCACGGCTGTCCCCATCCCTCCAGCTGCCTTGGGGCGGCTTCCTTGCGACTCCAATCCGCACGAGTTTCCCTAATCCCGTTTCACACTGCGGCCCTGCTCCTGCCAGGCTGCCCGAGCGGGCCGGCGCACTCCAGCTCACGCGACTGTGAGGCCGGAGCACAGACGCTGACGGTTGTCGCCCACCCGACACGTCACGACGGCGCCTTGCGGCTGGGAGGTGGAAACCAGCTACTTGGACGGCACGGGGGTGGAAGAGGATGGCGGGAGGAAGGCTCCTCTGTCTGCCCTCCCCCTGCAGCTCGGCACGGATCCTGGGAGCAGGGGGAGGGGGCTCTTAAGCCTCATGTGGAGGCCGCGCGGCGCGGACTAAGGCACGTGCTGTCCTCACGGCACCGCTGCCCGTGCTGAGCCCTGGCATTAGAGCTGCCAGCTCCTCCGTGTGCGACCACCCGGGATCCTTGGCGGCGCCACCGCCATGTGGCTGCGGGCTCAGCACTTCCGCGGATCCCAGCAGGGACATGGCACCAGCCGTGCGACCCAGTGCCCAGGGACAGAAGTGACACCACGCGGCCATTTGGATTCCCCCATCCGCCAAGGAGCTCCCCTCTGCCTTGTCTAAGTCTTGGCACTTCTCCCCAGGTCCTCCATGGAGGACATGACACAGAAAGGTTTCCCTATGGAGTCCGAGAAAAGCAAATGCTCAAACCCGATAGGCCCGGGAGACACCCAGCTCAACGCTAATGATCCACAAACCTTCCCCTGGGTGCCACGGAGTTGGAATCTAAAGGTCAGCCTGAAGGTCACCACCTTCCCTGCCATCATCACCCCATGAGGCCACCCAGCCTTCAACTTGCTGGGATGCAGCAAAGCAGAGAGACGTCGCAAGCTCTGTGCGACGCCACGATAAAGAAATGAAGCTACGCAGGGAGGCAAATCTCACGTTCCCTCCTCAGACAATTCTCCCAAATTATCTCCTGCTACAGCCTCATAAACCCAGCAGCACAAACAGCAGCAATATTAGTTCTGGGAGCATGACAGCCCAGCAGCACCGCTCAGACCTACTTGTGACACTGCTTGGGTTGAAACCACGGGAGGTTTCTTCTGCAGAGCACGCAGAGGAGTCACTCACTGTTGGACCCACATTTTGCTCTCCAGGGCTGCCCCAGCAAAAGCCTTCAGACCAGGCCACTCGGAAGCCTGGGAGCTCTTGGACAATCTCCTTTTCCTGTGTCCTCTTTGCTTTCAGCAGAGAGATGGGCTTTGGCCATACTTAGCAGTTCCAAGTAGATCAGGAAATTATATATAGGTGGGAATTTCACAGCTACTTTGTGAACAGCGAGTCCTGTCGGCGTACAGCATGTGTGAATTCCAAGGGCGGCACTTTGCTGACAGAGAGCGGGATCTGCTCATGGCACGGCCTACTCAACAAACCTGGACCTACCACATCTCCACAGGCAAGAAGCACGGCACCTTATATATATATATGTATATATATATGTGTATGTATATATATATATGTAAAATACACATTATGCCTCACCTTATACGCTTATACCCTCCTTCATGCTATCAAGGGCCATTCCCAACCCAGTGCTTGTTTTCTTTGCCACGTGGGTTTCTGTGAGAATATTTGTTCTCTGAATCAACCAAAAACCCTTTGAATCGACGCTTCTCTGCTGTCAACAGGAATCAGGTGTTTTTTGTGCTCCAAATGTACAATTAAAAATATCCTGACAAAGAAAAAAAAAATCACCCAAACTGTCACCAAAGTCACAGAGGCTCAGATATGCTGCATATTCTAAGACCTCCTCTCTAAGGAAAAGAAAGCAAGCGTCTAAAATCTGAAACGATGCCCAAAGGCAAGAGGATCCAAAACTAAAGATCGCAAATCTCAGGCCTGCATGCAGCCAGCCTCATGCTTTGGTTGCATCCCATATGAAATGGCTATGCGAGACGCTGGGAGATGGAGTTCCCCCAGCTGCTGCAACGCTCCCGCAGACCTGGCCTAGACCCCCACACGTCCATCTCGCACACACCACAAACACAACCCGTGGTACTGATCAGACACCGGCTGCTATCACCATCCCACTCGTAACACAAATAACAGCAGAAACTTTCTTGTGGCAAGGGAAAAGGTAAGTATTTCAAGGCACCATCTGAAGATCCCGAAGCAGATCTATAGAGAGAAGCTCACAATGATGTCCAAGCTTCTCTAACATTCTCCTTCCCACTTTCAGGTAATGCAGGGCAATGACTTCTGCAGGCTACTCATGCAAAACACAATGTATTTTCCCCACTTTTCACTTCATGGATGTTCTTCTTGAGGCCATGAGACATGTAAAAACTAATGCATGGCCTAACTCTTCCGTACCACTTCCACCGAGCACTGAGTAACACCCATCATGTCCCAGGTGCTTAATGGGTACAGAGCAGCCCTCAGATAATCTCCCTCCCAGAAGACTCATTCTGCCGAGGAAGAGGCTGGTGCTGCTCATTCCTGTGGCCATTGCCCTATGGTCATTCCTCCTGCATGGAGAAGGACATGGGAGTGAGAAGGTGTACCAAGGGAAGAGGGAGACGTGAAGGTCCACGTGGAGAAGGACATGGGAGTGAGAAGGTGCACCAAGGGGAGACGTGAAGGTCCACACGCTTTCCTCCCCTTGGTTTGCACCAGCTGTCAAGGTGAGGCTCTCTTCACCTCAACTTTTCAATTTGGGGCAGCATGAGGAGCAAAAATCCTTGCAAGAAACCACACTGCGATGGCATCCCTCTCTCCATTGGAGTTGAAAGGTGCCTCCACACCGGTGCCAAACCTGGGGATAATTAAAATCAGAGGAGACAAATCCTACACCCAGTAGCTCTTTTGAAGGAGCAGCTTCCTCTAGGTCCTGCCAGCAGATGATGGTCATTAAACGGCAGCGGGGCATGCACTGAATCAGGGTTCCAGAGCCCGGGCAAGGCCCGCGTCAGGACTTCCTGAGCTCAGCACACCTCGCCGAGACAACACACGTACTTATTTTTGTCCTCAGAACAGATGGCAGTGGGAAGACAGCAACGTGAAGGAGAAGCAGGAGTCTTTTGCAATAAAGCTTGTTCTGTTGCAGATTTTGGGGGTATTTTCATGGTAGCCAAGCTGACCTCTGAGGCAGCTTATGGTTTAGCTTCTGGTGGTGCAGTGGGAACAGCTTATTGAGAGGCTCCTGGAAACTGCAGTTGCAGCCAGGCAAGATGTGGGGGAAATTTGTTCTGGTTTCCAAATACTGTGTTGCGGGCACAGCTGGCGTTTGCTCAGCACTGCCTCAGTAAGGCACAAACAGAAGAACCAAAATAATCCTCGCTAGATGGAGGTATCACAGAATCCCAGAACCCTCTAAAAAGAGGGGGCAGTGGGGCTCGGGCCGCCGCCAGGCAGAGGGACAGGGACAAGATGGTTTGGAGCAAGGGTGGCTGGCAGAGAGGTGCTGCTTCCCGCCTGGCCTTGGCCTCGCTCCCTCGTGGCAGGGGCCATGGGGTATAGGAGAGGGCAGAGGGAGGTGCAGGCCAGCGGGACATGGGGGAAGGACAGTTCTGTGTCTCTGGGCTCCTGCTCTGCTCTGCCCGGGCCTTGGGGCAGACGGTAACCCTGTGCTGGCCCCGCAGGTGCTCCTCAGCCATGGCCTCCAAGCAAAAAGCCCCAGCCAGGAGCACCCTGTGGGCAGAGGCAAAGAAGCCAAGGCTGGGGAGAAAGATGGCCCCTGGCAGCCCAGCCTTGCTGAGAGAGCTCTCGCCAAGAGCCGCAGAGCGGACAGCCCCGCTGGAGAAGCCGCCGCGACAGGCAGCGGTGGAGGAGGCCGAGGAAGACCCGGCTCATCTTCCTGCACATGGACGGCAGGGGGAATTTATTCTGCAGGCAGCAGGGCACCGGTGCCGTAGCCAGCGGTTGGCACAGGGCTCATCCCGCGGTGCTGTCCGGCCAGCTGCATGGGTGTCACTGCCTGTGGCACAGGGGCCATCGTTCCTGTAGCTGCCCGTGTCATGACTCTGCCGCACGAGCACCGTGTCACAGCGGTGCCCTGTGACACGGCCGTGCGGGCAGCACATAAGGGGCCGCTGGACGCCAGCAAGGCTGAGTTCGGAGGAAGCGCCTCCGAGCGGCTTGGGAAGGTCGGCGAGTGGATGCGAGCGGATGGCGGCGGGGAGCGGAGAGCGGACGCGAGAGGAGGCCACGCGAGCAGAGGGCTGGGGAGGCGGGGGTGGCGCGGACCTCGCGGGGCAGCCGCGGG
>NW_010577035.1:67840-79560 GCF_000705375.1 Tinamus guttatus | reverse complement strand
GGCCAAACGCAAAGACCCGCGGCGCCCCAGCCCGGCGCCGGCGGCGGGAGGGCGGCAGGGCCCCGTGAGCCGCGCCGGGAGGCTGCGGCCGCTCTGAACCGGTGCCAAGCGGCGCGGAGCGGCTCAGAGCCCAGGGCGCCGGCAGGAGCTGAGAGTCAGGGAACTCAGATCCCCTCTGAGTCTTCTCTTTTCTAGACAAAACAGGTCCCGCTCGCTCAGTCTTTCCTCCTACAATACATGCTCCAGTCCCTTAATCAACTTCATGGCCCTATGCTGGTCTCTCTCTAGAAGCTCCACGTTCCTCTTGTCCTCGGGAGCCCAGAACTGCACCCAGCACTCCAGGTGCGGCCTCCCCAGAGCTGAGCAGAGGGGCAGGATCACCCCGCCAAAGTAGGCCTCATACAGATGCCTCAGGCCATTACCAGGCGAAACGAAGCTCCACCGGGCTCTTGTCAGACCACATGATGCAGCTGCCGCAAACCTGCAGCAAGCGATGGCACGGCCACGTGCTCAAGGAGGCTCATAGGAGCGAGCAGTGGGCTAACGCAGCCTCTTGCATCAAGCTTTTTATGAAGACTGTCATTACCACAGAGCTCTCCTCAAGGCTGAAAGGCCCCAGTTCTCCTAGTTTATCATTATCATAATTATCATAATTTTTATTATAGTTATTCTGCTCCAGGAGCAGAGTTTGGCAGTTCCCATTGTCAGACTCCATGATGTGCCTGTCAGCCCATTTCTCCAGCCTGTTGAGGTCCCGCGGAAGGGCAGTCTTGCCATCCAACAGGCCAACCACGTTCCAAAGAGCCGCTACCGCACACCCCCTGCAAGCCAACGTTCCCTCCCACCCACTTAAGAAGATTTTTAAGGAGCAGCAGTCCCGGTACCAACGCCTGAGAAGACCCAGTTAGACTGAAAAGACCCTTTGAACCCAGTGGTCTGACTAGTCTTCCACCCACCTTGCACACTCCCTGCTCAATCCATTGTCTTCCCAGTTGGCCTACAAAGGATGGAAAGAGTAGGTCGGAAGCCTTCCTAGCATCCTAGGCGACAACAGTTCCTCAAGCAACGGCCAGATGACCCCCTCACCAACATCACCCTTGGCACCACACATGAGCCTGCACATAGCAACCTTTGGTGCTCATTTCCTTGAGTCACATCAGCAAGGACAAAAAAGAGCAGATATGATAAATATTCTAGCAGCTCAGATGGGTAAACAGCAGCAGCTGCTCCTTTAAAATTGTTTCTCTTCCAAACACGCTGGAAAACTGTTTAAGTTGCAAAGTGTTATCTGGGGTTTTGGAAACAGGTTCTTAATTAGCTGGAACTATTCGCTTGGTAGAGAATCATTTCCAGAAGCACCTAAACAGCTTTTAATATCAGATCTAGCAATAGACCCGCTGATATTATCAAACATTTCTTTGGGGCTGTTACTAGAGCACCTGGTTATGCCTCTCTCCTTGCTGCAGAAACTGGATGTCCCAGCAATGTACAATCCCTGGTCTGATGGGACCAGGGCAGTGTCCAGCCCAAGCTCCTCCACTCAGCACTGAATTCACACCACGTTCCTCAACGTTTTGGGGTGGGGTAGGGTTTGTCCAGCCAGCTCTGGTAACGCTGCCCCAGACAGTCCCCATCCCTCAAGGTCCTACTTAAATACTTCACCGTCCTTGTGGTGGTTTTTTGCTCTTATGCCCAAGTAGAATCTCCCTCTTTGCAATTTATGACCACAGTCCGGTCCTGCCTCCACTTGCCTCTGACCCAGCCAGCAGCAGCTCTGATGCCCCAGATCCCTGCAATAGCTCTATGGGGTTGGCCCGCGTTGGGAATTTTGCATGAGTCAAGAGAGAAGGGCAAGAATTCAGAGCATTTCATCCCCTGTGCTTGCTGTAATTGCAGTAGAAAGCAGCTAATCTGAGAAGAGCACCTGTATTGGGGTACAACATCACAGAAAGGAGGAAACCTCTGGTCAGATAAGGGATTAAAAAAGCAACCATGTTTCTGAGCATCAGCCCTGCTACCCAAAAGTAGGACTTGTTTACATGGACAGAAGGTGATGGAGTTTCCTTTAGTAGGCTGTTTGGTTTCAATTGCTAATTTTGCATACTTTCTAGATCTCACTTCCTGAGATGTCACCTTGACCAATGCATTTCGAACTTCCTAAGAAAGCACAAAATTAACAGACGATTTGTCATGTCCCTTTTTAAGGGCGCCAGCCAAGGAATTCCGCATCACGCAACGTGGAGTGGTCCCTGATCCGGTCAGCCTGGATCCCCTCCTTCAACGTTCATCTCTTCTCCCGCATTGCTCATTGGGTTTCTTCTCCTTGCATCCCGCCTGGGACCGCATTGAAAAAATTGGGGGGGTTTAAATGAATCTCTGATGTATCTTTCCGTTTCTAGCAGGGCAACACAAGAGGAAAAGCGGCTCACAGCCGCGGGGAGGTTAACCCAGTTTAAAGGAGATAAGAAAAGCGTTTTGGCAGCCTCAGAGGCAATTTGGGAGCTCACAAACTCTGATGTCTTGCGCACTGTTAGGAGCTTAAGGAATCTGCTTGGCCCGCACAAGTGGACGTCGCCGAGCCATCCTGAATTGTCTCCATTTATGGAAATGGGGCATCGGAAGCTGTAACTGCCCACACCGCACTGGAACCATCTTTCCTGAGGAAATACAAACCACGCGGAGCTGTTAGGCACTGCCTAACCACCCCAGAGCGCGGTGCTCCACGGATGACGTCCAGCTCTCGTTGACAGGGCCTTGGGCTTGCTTGCGGCCGTTGGCAGCTCTGGATGAGCAAGAATCATGTCCTTCGCGGGGGATTTGCTCCGCCAGCCACGTGCAACCCGGGGGATGTCGGCTGCAGAGCCACCCGAGGGACTCGGCCGCTCAATGTGCCCGCCTTGTTTCACACCGGGAGGTGCAAAAAGGCACCCGGAGGACTTGCAAACTAACGGAGCAGAAGGAATATCCAAACTCTCATTTTAGGTCAATGGAGGCTGCTATCTCCTCGCCTTCCATTTTTTCTAAGGGACTTGTTTTTTTGCATCTGTAAGTGCAGGCCAATTTCTCTCCATTTGCCTCAGAGTTTCCAGGCCACCGTCACATGCAGCCACTGTCCTTTCTGTGCAGGAGGGTGGTGACAACGGCCACCTTTGCCACCTGGGAGAAGCAGCCCCCAAATATATGGCATGGGGCTGGATCTTGGGGCAATTCCCAAAATCAGGGCTGTTATTTCAAAACATGGGGTGCTGCAAGGTGGAAGAGGACCCCAAAGCTCCCTAAGCAGCGAGTGAGGGCCATTGACCCACTATTTCCACTCCAAAGTGACCAAAAACAGCCGAGATCCCCAGGCTTTGGTTTTGACCAACTTCGCTTTGCTGCAGTGTCTCCCAGTCTCTATTCCTGTGACTGGCAGTCGCTTAAGGAAATTTCACTCTGTTGGACCTTTGTGGAGTTTGAAATCGGCTTATTCCATCTCGCTGCACAGCCGAACTCTGCGTGTGGGCTCCGTTACACAACGTTCCCGTGCAAACTGCCACCCAGCACCGAGTGGGCTGAGCAGGAAGGAGCCTCTGCGCCTCTCCTCCTCGGCACATCTCCCTAGGAAACCTCTGATTTTGCCTTTTCGTCTTTCTAGACGATTCCCAGGCCTGGAGATGGCAGCACACGCCGGGTGCAGCATCCTTGCACCAGCTCTTCTTGCAGGCCCTCCCCTTCCTCCTGAGGGTGCAGAGAGTTGCTTGCATGAGGGGGCTCTTCCAAATCCTTGGCTAAAAAGGAGTCCTGGGTGCAGCTGCTCTCCCTCTCTTACCTCCCCTAGTACCCAAACTTCATCCACAGATCAAACAGCTCCTTGGAAAATGCCACGGATGGCAAGTCCATGCCAAGAAACAAGCCCAACTGACAGAGCAGAACTCCCCAAAAATGAAAAACTCAGGGATTTTTTTTCCCTCCCTGCTAAAGCTCAGACCAAGGACATGGTGAAGCAGCTGCATCATTTCCAGCAGCTCTTGGATCACACTGTGGGTTGGGAGCGCTGTGAGCAGAGCAAACCCTGAGGATGAACCGCCTCGAGCGGAGACACACGTGGGGATAGCATGGGGTGATGTCAAACACTATAATTCCCCCGGCCTCCCTACAGATGGGTGGCGTTTATCAGTTGCTAACGCATGTAGCTGGATTCGAGGGAGAAGCAGAAGAGCATAACACCAGGATACTCCACAAGAATAATTCTGGTAAGTTCCTGAAGGACTCCGCGGAGAGCCTGGATGTGACAAAGCTTTGAACGCCACCGAAGCAAGCACGACATGTCACATGCTGAAGGGTGACATTATCAATGCCCTGCTCCACGGGGATTATTTCCAGTCACATAAGCAAACACTGCCTGGAGTCCACTTGTGGCCACTGCGTTGCGCTAGGAGATGGTCAGATGAGAGAGACATTTTTAAATATATATATATATATTAAAACACACACATTAGGCTCTACAGACAAGAACTATCATCAGAGTCACACCAAGAACCATGGAGTTTAATCGAGCAGTTGGTGCGGATTGAAACCAGAAACCAGCAGAGACTCCTGCTTTTCCCAAACACCATTTCCTCAGGGAACAAGCTCACATTTGACGGAGCATGCCTGCAGCCAGCATTTTGAGGGGAGTTTTTTCTTCCTTTCTAACCATCGACTCGGCTCCTTCTCGGACATACCCATCCCACAGCACCTTCATTTATTTACAGTTTCGAGGCAGGGAAGGAGAAGAGGAAGCCTGCAGGGATACGCACTGTCCCGGGAACACAGGAGGTGCCCATCGCTCCAGCTGCTGTTTTTCCTGCCTCTCCTCTGCGCCCGGTTAATTCTCCAAAGCAGAGCAGAGGAGGGAGGCTGGGATTTCTCTCCGCTCAGATGCTGCCATGCGACGCTGCCCAAACATTTCTCCTCAGGAAGAGATGCCGTGGACTGCCAGCCTGGAGCGGAGATGGCTCCCGAGGAGCAGCTCCGTGTCCAGGTGGGAGACGGTGCCGCACGGGGGTGTTCGGCTCTGCCCTGGGCCCTCCGTGCTCAACAAGTCCTGCTTGCCCACGTCCCTCGGGACAGAGGGACAAGGGAAGGAGCCCGGGACCCTCCCGGAATGAAACCACAGCACCGATTTGTCAAAAACTCCTTTCTTCTCGATGACTTCACTATCTCCAGAAGCTGGATAAAAATCAAAGACGAACAAGGCACGTGGCTGTTGTAGGATCAAGCAGATGAGGATACGTTAATACCTCTGCTTCTAATTACAATGGTTTATAGCAATAAATACACCTCCTCACTAATCTTGTCTCAATTTCTGATTAATTGAAAGGAGCTGCTGTAAGAGCATCGCGTACAGAAGGAGAATAAGGAATCATTGGGCTTGCTGAGCAATCCAGTATCACCACCAAGGAAATGGCAACAGCCTTTTTGCAAAGAGAGGAGCTTCGTGGTACTCACACGCTCCCAAGCATTTCGGTAAAGATCCAGGGAAGCATCTAGGGGGGTTCAAAGGTTTGGTATCCAATTCCTCTGGAAGATCAGAATCTGGATGTTTCCTCCCAAGGATGCACCTCCATCACAGGGCAACCGTCACGTCCTTTCTTACTTCCCAATACTGGGTGGCAAATGCCCATTCGGTGCCTCGTTTCGGAGCCGCTCAGCACCAAGGAAACGGAGTTGGCCCGGGCCACCTGCAGGGTACCTGCCCCGAGGGGCTTGGAGGCCACCAACTCCTGTGCAGATTCCCAGATTATCCCTAGGGTGAAATTCAGTGCATTGAGCCTCTTGTACATTCAGGCTATATGGATTATTCCGAGCACTAACTATGAAATTCCTCCTAGAAAGGGGAACAGGCTGCCCAGAGAGGCTCTGGAGGCTCCTTCTCTGGAGACCTTCTAACCCTGCCTGGATGCCACCCTGTGCCCCATGCTCTGGGTGTCCCTGCTAGAACATTGGGGTTGGACTAGATGGTCTCTAGAGGTCCCTTCCAATTTAGTTATTCTGGGATTCTGCGAATATTATATAAAAAAATAAACTTTAAAAAAAGACTTGACAGTTTCATTTTTAACAGCAAGGAGGACAGATTTGAGACACGCAGCATATTTGGCCTGTGATGATGCCTCCAATTTTGTCAGCCACCATCTCTGGCTGCTTCAGGGTGCCAGGCAGCTGCCTGGTTTCTGCTGGCATTACATTACATTATCTCCCCAGGTCATGCCATCTCCTTCAGACCTTTCTACTTCAACATGTGGCAAACGCTGGCAAAAAGAAGGGCTCAACCAAACACTTCCACCCAGCTGCTGACCCGTATGGCCCCAAAATTATTCAGGAAATCACAAGGTAAATGGGACACCTTCTCCTGACGCACCTCAGGAAGCTCTTGTTTTAATTTTCTATTTTCCAGAGCTGGGCAGCTCTGCAGGGCTTCCCTCCAGCTGCAGGCCCTTTCCCAGGGAGTGAGCTCACATGCAGGGACCTCTCCACCTGGAATCCAGGCCAGGAGGAGGCAGAAGATCCCCAAGGAGGCCGTGCATTCAAGGAGCAGCTCTCCCCACTCAAAAGGCATTCCCTGACCATCCTGTGGATCCTAGTGGATCTCAGGGAACCCTCCCGCCAAGCTGACCCCGGCTGACATGACTCGTGTGAGATGCTCACCAAAAGCTACTCGCAGCCCCACGCAGCATGTCTGAAGGCCACCAAGCATCCACAACGCTGAACCCTCTCCGATCTCACAACCGCTTCTCCCAGAAGGATAATCCAACGTGGATAATCCATTGATTTAGGCATCTCAGGGGTTTCTTAGTTCACAATTTCAGTCTGAAATCCTTCCCTGCGCTTTTTTGCAGCCTGTGCTCTTCCGTTGAAGGTGACCCGTCCGGCCAAGCAGCAAGGTGCCCGCACGGCACATCTGCCAGCAGGCCCTGGATGAGCCCTTCCCAAGGCGAGGGGACGCAGCCCGGACCTCCGGAGCTGGATAGAGCCACCCGCAGGTATCCCCCAGGCTTAGCCTGGCAGCTGCTACAAGCTGCCGGTTGGGACTTCAAGAGCAAGGAGGGAAGATCTTGTGCTAGACCGAGATACAGCAGAGTTTTGTGAATGAACTGAATTCTCGTTTTTTTAGTTCTCCACCAGCTATTTATAAAATCCCCTCCAATATCCATAAAGCACTACAGCAGCTTCAGCTTATTCTGCTGCCTGTCTCTTCTCCTGCTTTGCCTATTTTTGCTGCCTTCTCCTGCCTCCAACTTCCTACACTGACAACGGCGACGCTTTTTAAAGCTTCTCAAGGTCAAGAAAGTCCCGAACGAAGGCACGTTAGGGCAGTTATTGATCTTTTCTCCATCTTCCCCTTCCCCAGTGGCTCTGAACTGTGAAACCTCAGCCAGGAGACAGAAAGTTACTCAGGCTTTCCCCACTCTGGTGAGTTTTAAAATTCACGGTGCCCGGTTCACAGAGATATCAGATCCTCCCGGAGCGCCAGCCGCGTATTTCCGATCCCGCGGATGCATGGCAAGGGCACAGTCCCCTCCATCTAACCAAGGGCAGCTCCTGAGCAGCTGGTTTCCGAAGGATTCTGCCTCAGCAAAGTTCCACGGGCAGGATCTCACCCCTGCTCAGGAGGAGCAATGCAGGGACTAGCAAAGCGGAGCAGGGGACAGGAACCGAGCACGTTGCACGGATAAGAAGTGATTCCCTAGCCCATTTCTCCGTGCTTCCCAGGAAGTGGCACGACCAACACCGTGCGGCGAAGTTTTGCCACCCATTACAGCCAAACTCAACCTGCACTGCTGCCCGCCGGGGCAATCGCCCTCTCCTCCCCAGTCCTCATGAAGCCACTCGTTGAGAACGAACCCAACGGGGACGGAGACGCCACGGCAGGGCGCTGCGTCGCTGCAGCAGGCAGGAGGTGGCCTGTAGCAGCCGCCTCACAACATCTGGTCTCACTTAGGCTGGTTTTTGAGCAAAGGTGGGGGGACCTGTGAATCTACTCGACTCTTGGATGCTGCCTGGGACTGCAGTAGAGGTTCAGACGGGTCTCAGAGCTGCCCCGATGCCCACCTGACCTCCAGCATCGCTCGCTGACCCACCGCAGCAGCCCCGATTCCCCGCTAAGGCCAAGGTCTCTGCCCTGTGCGACCCACAACCTGCACCCTGGGCTTCGTTCCTGCTGCCCTTCCTGGCAAATCCCTCCTTGGTGACCAACACCTTGGCACCGCTAGCCCAGCCAGCGCAACAGCTCAGCGAACGCAGCGGAGAGCAGCTCCGAGTGCCATGGCACAGCTAACGGCCGCCAAAGGAAGATTCATTCACTGCAAAGAGGTCTTCGTTTAGAGGCAGACGACACGGAAATCCCTCACCTTGCTCAGTTCCTGTCATCCCGGCAAACACGCAGCTTGGCTTTATGAGCCATGGAAACGAATTTGCAAGCACAGGCAACAGCTTCGCCTGCAGTATTAATCAGAAATGTTTACATAGGGCTGACATTTGCCCATTAATAATATAATTGCGTCAAAAGGAGGAAAGGAAAAGGGAAAGGAATCAGGAGCTCTAATTTTATGGCTAAAGAAAGGCACTGCCATCCCTAAGCTCCTTTTCTAAACAGCTTTCGCAAGGGGTTTGTTATTTGGACAAGTCCAAGAAGCTCCAAAGATGAGACAGAAAACAAGAGGCTGAAGCTGGAGCAGGGCTGGTTTCTACCAGGGCTTCTCCATGGCACACAGCTGGAGAGCTCCAGCACCATAACAGGAACACAGATTTCATGGGAGAGGTGGACACGGATGCTACAAAGCAGCCCCTTTCACGGGACCTTTCGGAAGGCACCTCGGGATGGCGCCCGCCTTTGCAGGCCCGAGCAGGGCCCAGGTGCCCCAGCTCACCGCAGCAGCCAGCAGGGTTAATTACAGCAGGTTAAGAAGCTGAGGAAACTCCTGACTCACAACAAGCTCTTAATTACCAATTCCTAAAGGGATTTGAGGGCTCGCACAGCAAAGCCGACTTTCCTGTCACACTGTCATACCAGGCTTGCTCACTTTGATTTAAGTATATATGACTGACCTGAATAGTAGCACCTCACCCCTCCTCTGCTGCTGGTCTGGGAGCTGCTTTTGGTCCAACGTCAAGTTCCTAGCTCTAAAATAACACGAGATTTCCCAGGGGGGAATCCAAGTTTGGACAAGGCAGCGCCACTTGCTTGAGCTAGCTCTTCTGGCAGGTCTTAGTGGCAAGACACCAAGCAGTTCTACCCACCGCTGGGCCAGCTGTCCCCTCAAAACTGAGTGCACAAGTGACAGGAGCCAGCTGTGAGCACTGCAGCATGACCCCGCCTGGGAAAAGGGCTGTCCTCATGGCAGGAACAAAGATTCAGAATAAAATAAACCCTATGATCTCTCTAAGAATTCATGGGAAAAGCATCAGTTAGTTTATTCTATGGCCACATCTTCCTTCCAGAGGCCCATGGTCTGCTTCATGGACAGAGCACCAACCCGAATCCTTCCAGGCAGGATGCAGAGGCCTTTCCATGGTTGGGGAAGCTGAACGGTCCAGCCTTTCCATCCCTGAGAAAGCGGAAGGCGCTGCCCAAGAGCGGCACGAGGCAGGAGCCGGGGCTTCCCGGGAGAGCGCTGAGCCGGTGGCACTCCCTTGACCCTGCTAATCCTCTTTGACCAGGAGCCACGGACTAATTCCACATTCCCGGCGCCAGCACGGATCCACCGCGGGGGCGGGGAGAGCAGCACGAATCCCGCGTGACTCCACGGGCATCGTGCTCTGCGCCATCCCCCTCGAGCAACGGCCTTGGACGAGGTGCTCTTCAGAGCATCCTGTTTCGCACCTTCAGGAAAGGGGCAGGGATGACTGGAGTCCCACAAACACTAACTCCCTCCTCCCTTCTCACTCGCTCCTCACTTACTCCCTCCTCCCTTCTCACTCCTAACTCACTCCTCACTTCGAACTTACCCACTGCTCCCTTCTCACTCACTGCTCCCTTCTCACTTCTAACTTACTCACTTCCTCACTCACTCCCTCACTCCCTCCTACCTTCTAACATTACTACCTGGTTGAGGCTGCCAATATTAGCCAGAAAGGGAATGTATCCCGTGAAAAATCCAAGCAAATGCTGATCTTAGTTTTTAATATCAAATACAGACAGCAAAGAGCACAACGGTATTTACTGATGAGAGCAGGTAGGGAGATGTATTTCTCAGACTGAAAAACCACAGAAACTACCCATAAACGAGGACATGGAGCCTAGACCAGCACCAGTGTCATGGTGCCCTGGTGGAAACACCCAGCAGGCAGGTACCACCACAGGGATGCAGCCCTGCTTCATCCCCCTCCACCAAGGTGCAAAATCCCTCCCTAACTCTCCACTCCCACCACTGGGCTCTTACAAAGGGACCCCTGCAGAGCACGGGCCTCGCCGGGGCTCCTGCGCTCACTTTCTGACGGTCAGAAGCATGGAGTAAGCAAGAGAACAAGTGCAATAGCCTGTGCTGCAGAGACGGGCGGCTCCACACTCCGGAGAGGGGCTGGGGTCCCGTAGAGCTGGCAGCGCCCCGGAGCAGGGGGACCCGCTGAGCGTAACCCAACCTGCGGCTGTCCCAGCCTCACACCCTTCAACAGAACACGTCACAGCTCCGGTTTCAGCCCGGCTCATTAGGCGAAGGGGGCATCGGGCCATGTTTATTGAGCGGCACAACACGCGTAGTTCATTCAGTGCTTAATCCAAAACCACCAGAGTCGAGCGGGGTCACGTAGGGAACGCGCCGTGGTGTGAGGGCACGCGCCAGCGCGCAGCTCGCCAGATCACCTGCTCGCTCCCTGGGCAGACGCCGCTGCAAACAAGAACCATCTCTCACCTCCCAGAAAAACAGCTCCACTGCCCGTCCTCCCGCAACCGAAACCTCATTCCTGCCCGCGCCGCCACCAGACGGAGGCTGTGGCACGAGGAGCGGGGTCTGATTCGGTGCGGATAGGCCCACGAGCTGTTCCCAGAAGCCAGATTCCTGTGGGAGGTATGAGGAGGTGGGAGGAAGGCTCCAGGCACCTCTAGTTCTGCTCTGTTAATTCCTGTAAACAGCTCGTTGAAAGCTGGGTAACGTATATCAAGGCAAGCAGGAGAACCGGAGGTGGGGCACAACATTTGGGCTTCCTTGTCACCACGGCCTCCTCCTCAGCTCCTGGACAAGGAGCCTCCAGCACCATGAGCCCCCACAGCCTCCTTTTTCTCCCGGAAAGCACTGCTAAAATGCCATGTACATGTCTGGACGTGGCACCTCTCTCTCTGCAACTGGATGGCCCAGCTGCCCGCTCTTCTCCAAGAGCGGAGTCAAAGGGAAGCTAGTCCTGCTAGAGGACAGACTGTGCCCATGACCCTCACGGCTCGATGTGACCCAGCAGCCTGGCCACGGCCTGGAAGAGCCTCTTGAACTGCCCTTCAGCTGGCCCGGACTGTGCAACCTGCTCCAGTGCGGCGAGAACACGGGAGGAGCAAGTCACCTTCAAGACCTGCATAAGAAATCTACTTCTCTAGATAAGGATGAGGAGAGAAAACACCTAACAAAGGCACTTTTCCTCAGAAAAAAAGACCAGCACTTCCCTGAGAGCAGTCACAGCTGAGCAATACTGATCGGAAATACCGCTTGCTGCATAGAAATTCTGAGCACAACAGTTTGACACAGAGGGAGAGCGACGGGAGACAACGTCCTAGC
>NW_010577035.1:18100-67788 GCF_000705375.1 Tinamus guttatus | reverse complement strand
TCACCAGCTCCTTTCCCACCTTGCACCACCTGGAAATGAAGGAAGCCGCTTTCTTTAGTCGCTCGACACCTACTCAATTCAGCCCGTGTCACCACAGAAAGCAGCACTTTCAAGCCTAGCAAAAGATAAGTTGCTAAATGTGCTCTGCTGAAATGCTAGGGGAGATGCAGCTCCTTAGAAGCCCCCTGCAACATAGCGGGGAAGTGGGAGGGGAAGGCAGAGACCCAGAGCTCCCGATTCCATCTTTAGCTCGGGAGTGGGATGCGGATGAAAATATCACGGATAAATAATGTGACGCTTTCAGGGGAGATCTGGAGTTTTCAGGGACTGCAGGTAGGGGCAAAAGCTTTTCCTGCCTTCCATTCACCTGCCAGGCTGTTCCTGGAGGACTCCTGCTTCTGCAGCGGCTGGAGCACAAGAGGCTTCCAAAGGAAAGGCTGCTCCTGGCAAGGGCCAGCCTGCAAGCTCTGGAAGCAACAAGCAGCACTACAAGCTCAGGGAAAGGAGCTCATTTTGCTGCACTGCTGAGGACTAGCAGCAGGAAAGGTGGTCAGGAACCCCTCCAGATTCATTAGCGCCCGCGGGAGGCTTTCTGTCTCACAGCCAGTCAATCAGCGCAGAGCGCTCGCGACAGCAGTAGGGAGGCTCAGAGCTGCTCTCTGAGCCGGGCCGCAGTGTTGCCTCTGGGCAGAGCCCCATTTGTCACAACCACTTCCCGTCTCCCTGCACCTACACGGGTGCAGATCACTTTTCCGAGCGGCACTTTGGATCTTCTTCCCTGCGTTTTGTAATGGCAAGTGGCCGCATCTCCTAGATCCCTCTGTTGCAGGGGGCAGCCTGCCGGCTTGACCGCTTGCCTTCCCTGATTTTGATTGTGTGTTCAGCTAGTTGAGAACAGGCACGTACTGATGGTCACTGGTACATATGGGGATGGAACGCAAACACAAATATATGGCAGACAGCCTGCTTTTATTATGGTTTAACAGCCCCAGAGGGTTTCACCTCCATCAGCAGCCTTGCGCATCCAGCCTAGCTCAGCTCCTTCAGGACTGGCTTGTTCTCCGACGTCAGTATTAGACGATGTCAGTTTTGGGGGGTCATTTTTCCTCATTTTCCCCTGCCATTAACCCACCTGAACCAACACAGCTTGGCTGCAGGGTAGTCGGAGGCCTCTCAGCATTGCTGGTCTGCAGAGGGAAGCCAACGGCTCCCGGTGTCTCTGCAGAGCAAGCGCCTGCACCAAGGGACCCTCTTTCACGGCCGACCTGCGCAACAAAATTAGAAGCAATTCCATTTAGCTCTCTGTGCTAAAGGCTCCCAAATGCTTTGCCGAGTGGGCGTGCTTGGAAACTATCACATGAGGCTGGTTATGGCACGACTGGAAGCAACCGGGCTGCAGTACCTGCTACTGCACTGCAGTGCCTCCCCACGGGGAGGCCACCTCCCTGGCAAGGTGACTGGCACCGGGGCAGTTTGGTGACTCATTCTGCTCGCCAGCTCCCTGGCCGCTTGCCAGGAAAGAGGGATGATGGCAGCTGGCCCGGGTCAGGCTGTCTCCTGGCCTTCAGCCTCCTTCCAGGGCAGGAGCAGCCCCAGGGTTCGTGCCTGGCTGCCACCGTCCTGCTCACCACAGCCACCCGTCCCCATTGCAGGGTCACCTGTACCCAGAGCCACAGCTACTACCCCGGGCAGTCACCCTGAGCCCTCTGCTCTCGTGCTCTGGGGCTTCCAGGCTCCCTTCTCACAGCGCCGCTCATCACGGCATCTCTCCAGCCACACTGCTCCTTCCCTCTCCCTGACCATCTCCTCTGGCCACACACTCAGGTCCCTCTGAGCCACTTGCAGTGACCATTCTTCAACAGCCGGGATGAGTTTTGAAGGGAGCCCATGTTAAAGCATTAGGATTAACGTGTATTAAGACCTGGGTATTATGCAGACCCACAGGTCCCTACAGGGAAAGGCTGCTGCCAGCACCTCCTCCTCATCGCTCACCTTACAGACACCAGAAACAGCCAAATCCTGCCCAAAACAGCAGGTCACAGCACTGCAGGGCATGGGACAGCTCTGGGCACTCAGGAGGATTGTCCCAGGGGGGATCTGCATCAAGACACCCCTGGGCTGCTCCTGATGATGCCCTGAGGGAGGCACTGGAGACAGGCACTTATTTGGCCTCTGAGCTTTGCAGATGCCTCCACTGATACCAAGGCTGGTATGGATGGCTAATATATTCTCTCCTGCTTACTTTCATTTTTTTCTGGGAGTCTTTCTTGAACCCCTTCACTCCCCAGCTTATCTCTGGGGGTCATCAAGTGTTAAATCACACCTTGGAGCACCTGCAACCAATATGAGTGTCAGAATTTATGTTTCCCACTGCATCAAGAGGGGAGAAGTCTCCCTCAGTGGAAGTTCATTAGTGCCTCTCTGGCAGCAAGAACAGTCTAAATACTTGTCCTACATCAGGATGGAAACATTATTTAGCCTTGTTTTCCTGTGCGATTAAACATTTTTGCCTTGAAACTATCATCGCAAGCAGCCCATCCCCAGAGTGACGCAAAGTCTTGACTACTTGCTGAAACAGCAATGATGCAGCAGTTTCGGAGGAAAAAAATACATTCTCCTATCACTGTTTTGCAGCAAAACTTCACCTTTCCTCTGAAAGGAGAGCAGACCACCGTGCTCCATACGCTCCCTCCTCTCCTGAGGTTCACCATGATTCACACTCCTTGAAGCCAGGGGTGAAGAAGCTGCATGAGCTCCAGCTGCACCCAAGGTACCTGCCCATCTCACCTGCGACTGGATCAGCCCCGCACTGAAACCTCCTCAGCTTTCACTCAACATCAAGGTGCTGAAGCATAAAAGCAATTAATGGATCAAGCCCTGCCATGTCCAGGAGTGGTATATGCATTCCTACTCACAGCCAAGCCTGGATACCCGATTTTCTCACCCAAATACACAGAACAGGAAAGAAACAGTGCCTAAGTGCTACCTAAGTTTTCTGCTCATGAGTGGATTCTGCACACAGGTCTGTTATTAAAAACAAACCGCACATGCTGGTAAATAATTTCCAGCTTGTTTCCACCGAGATGGATGGCTGGAGGTTATATTCCAACATCCAAACTACAGCCACTTTCTGTGTAGCTCTATTATGAAAACACTCATTTTGCACTGGGAAGATTGCTGGTTTGGGTTTTTTTTTTTTCAACCTCTCACAGATGCAGCTTTTCGGCATAAAAATGACTCTTGGTGGGAACAATAAGCAGAACATTTCAATGGAAAATGCAGTTACGTAAGAGCCCATCTGACGAGTGTCCCAATACAAAGAGGAGCCTTTTTACACCTCTCCGCACACGCTGCGTACCAGCTCGGGACGGGCAACGCTCCTGCGCATCCAACGCGACGGCGAACGGCTTCAGGAAGCAAAGGAAATCATTGGGGGTAACTGAAACTGCGGGGAGGAGCTACAGGCACAACACGTGCCCAATTACTCACGGCAGAGCCAAGCCAAGATTAACAATCCCATTTCGGGGCATTTAGAGCTCGTTGAGTTTTCCCTGTGTTGATGATACCAGTTTTATGTCTTATCGGTTGCAAGATGCAGCGCTTCAAGAAACCCTGGGTGTCCTCAGGCAAAGGTTTCCACCAGGGTCTTGAAGCTCCCGTAGAGCAGGGGTTGTGGACCTGGTTTGCATCATACCCAGGTACCCATCTCCTGCCTCCAGCCCAAGCAGGGACCAACATAAGGTGCAGCCCAGCATGAAACGTGCTGGCCTCCACCTTCCTCTGCTTGCCCCAAGGGCAAGCCCTTGCCACCAAGCCAAGCAGTTGCCCTTCAGCACCTCCACTGGCCAGGAAAAAGCAAGGCCATCTCCAAGAATCTGGAAGTTCTTGCCCACTTTCTGGTGAGCTTGGAAAGCTCAGCCTCCCCAGGACACAGCCTCCAAGCCTGACGAGTGACTACACTGATCTTGGGCAGCACAAGACCTCAGGCTGCCAGTGGTCGCATGTGCCAAGGACTCCAAAGCCTCGACAGGAAGCAGCAATTACAGTCTCTCCCCTCAGACCCCAATAACAGGGTGTGCACTGAAATCTGCAAGGCTGAAAACAGCCTCTGAGGGTTGCAAACCCCTTGTAGCCTCGCAAACAAACCCAGCAACAGCCCGGCCCCGTCCTCTCCCCAGCTCATCAGCAGCAGCGACCGCCCCGCGCGAGCCCTTACCTCCACCAGGTGAGGCGTCGGGTTGAAGCCGCACATGTTGCAGACCTGCTGCCTGCAGGTCGTGCAGCTGTTGTAGTTGGGGGGCTCGCCGGAGCCCACGTTGAGCTCCGCTTTGCAGAGCGGGCACAGGACCCTTGCTTTCGGCACTTCCTTTGGCTTGACTTGCTCCGCTTTCCCTTGCTTTGGAGCTGGCGCAGTCCCAGCCCTACCCGGCGCCCCGGGCGAAGCACCCGGGGCTTTGAGACCAGCTTCTTTGCTGGCGTCGCTGAAGACGATTTTTGGAGGCACTTTGCCAGAAGACTGCGGACTCGGAGGGGGCGCCTCTGGCTGGACAGACATAAGTGTGCTTGCCTGGGTCAAGAGGGAAGCCCCGAAGCCAAAGAGCTTCCCCGTGAGACCCTCCTGGGCTTGTTCTTGTGCGCCGGGGGTTGGAGCCGCGGCCTTTGCTGGGGAGTCTCCCACAGTCTTTCTCTGCTCAGAGGAGGAAGGCTTTGCTTGTTGATGCTGAGGGGAAGACCTCCCCGCTTCCTGAGGAGCGGCAGGTTTTGGCTGGCCTTGGCCACGCTGCTCCCGCGGAGCCGCGGCGGCTTTGGGGGGCTCCGGCTGCGGGCCGCCGGCGCCGGGCCTGGCGCTTGGCTGCATAGTTCCCGGGGGCTTGTCCTGGCCTGCGGCGACCTGTGCGGGTTTGGCGGGGGAGTGGGACGGAGACGGCGCCGGGGAGTGGAGCTGCTGCTGGCTTTTGGAGCGAGGAGCTGTGGTCATGTCCATCCCCAGGGCTCGCTGCATCTGGCAGTTCAGACAGAGCCACTCTTTCACCTGCGAGACAGAGAGACAGCGGGCAGTGAGCGAGGAGCCGGCAAAGCGCGCGGTTCTGAGGGAAAAACAACGAGCAGCTTTTCCTTGAGCAGCATTTGCTGGGCGGCCAAGATGCCGACTTGAGAGAGAAGGGGGAAAAACGGTTAATTTTCACTCTGGAAACAATGCGCTGGATGCACAGGAAAACTCCAACACTCCCTGGCTAAGCAGCGATAAATGAAAACCTTCCCCCTCGGGAGCCGTTCCCGATGACACACTAATGTCGGAATTAAGTTAATTAAAAGAGGCCGTGTGAAAGCTGGGAGCCTTCTGATAGGAGGCATCCCATGGATGCGCAGCAGCCCTACAAAGATTAATACAGAGCAGTCTCCAGGATAACCAGGGCTGATGCAGACACTTCCTCCAAGACAAGTGCTAAGCGGGCAAAAAGCACCAGAATATTCCCCAGAGTGGAGCTGTGTCACACACAGAGGGCCTGAACAGTCACCTGGAAACCCAGAGACTTTAAGGGCTTAAAAGCTGTAGTTTTGGGTATAGTATCTCTATAGGGAAGGCCACCAGACCTGCCCTGCCAAGTCGCTTCTTCAATATTTGGCTCAGAGCTAAGCGAGGAGCAGCTCAGCTCCTCCTCAGCAATCCTGCATCACATCGTTATTTCTCCAAGCCTTTCCAAACTACCTATTTTCTATTTGCATTGTTGATGCTATTGCAGTGTTATTAGAGATGCTGTAATTTCTCATGGTCTTGCTCTCACTATCCTGAGCCATAAACCAAAGCAGACAGAATTCCTCCTTTTTTTTTTTTCTTTTTTTCTTTTTTTTTTTGGAATTAAAAAGTTCTGGAATTTCTCCTCGCCCTCCTATTTTGGGAGAACATCTCCTGAAATCTCGTCAGCTCCGCACCCCGTCCCCATCAGCGCTGATTAAGGGAGAACCAATCCTTTCTGTTCAGGTTTCTCTCTGCCCGCAAAGTTCTCCAGCATCTAAGAAATGCAAATCTTCCCTCTCTGCATAATCTTCTTAGCTGCACTTTAAGACCCTACGGCTGGATGGAAACCGGGGAAGGGAGCTCTTCCCACAGCATCTTTTCTTTTTAAATTTGTATCCAGCTTCTCTCCCACACGCCTTGGTGACAGCAAGGGAATACCGGCTAGGGGACAGTCATAGCATCCTCGGCACATCGGGGACCACAGCCACGGGGACACATTCCACACTCCTATCTACATTTATATAGTCTCTACTCACTGTAGCCCAGGACAGGCTCGGGTTTGTTTTCAAGGACAGGAAAACTCGTTGCTCCCCTCCTGCATAAACTTCCAACCTACCGACTCCAAACCACCCAATCGTGTGCTAAGGAAATTCAATTAATTGCCCTTGACTGTCTACCAGTCTTAACGAGAAAGACTTGCTGTTGGTGCCTAACAAACCTTTCCACATTGCAGATTTGCTGCTTTGTGGCCCTCCCTGAAATGCAATTTTGGGTGGGATTATCCAACTGCCTGGCCAGCTTTTCCCGACACAACCAGTAATACAGCACAGGGCTTGCAAAGATCACAAAAAGGCTTAAAGGATCCTAATAAAGCTATAGAATAAAGAGCTAATAAAGAGGAGTGGCCAAGTAATTTGGTCAAAGACTCTTTTCACAAGAAAGGCAAAAGAGGAAATATCAAATCCTGATGAGAACCATTGCTTACCAGCCCCATGGAAGTTCGGATTTGGTGGAGTACTGGGTAAGGCACAAAAATAAATGAAGCAGGGGATTATTCAAGGCACTTGTATCACTTGGCTCTGAACACAGCTTCTTCCCCAAAGACTAACCACACAAGGGGTAGACACATGGAAAACGGTGGAGGGAAAATGAAAAGATAGTTCTCCCCGCTGCTTATACATCCATGCTAAGAGGCTGGGTAACAAGCAAAATAAATGTCACTACAACAACAAAATTGCTGTTGAACCCTTCTAAGGACGGAGGAGCATAAAACTGCTTTCTTGAATGGTCTGTATATGAACCATGCATATGCAGTCAGGTATTTATTTGAACAATCTTCTCTTGGATTTGCTGCTTGAAGCATCTGACAAAATCTGACTAGGGAAATACTGAAAGATGCAAATCAAATTGGGAGGCAAAGGATGGTCCTACAGCTGACACAAAGGGAGGAAGGGCCATGGGCAGGTTCTAAGCGCACGTTGCCACTTTGCAGAAGGAAGGGCTCAATTAGAAACAAAATCAACAGCGACCATTTGGTTCAATACGCCAAATATCCCCTGAAGTTAAGGAGAAACTGCAAAGTGCATAAAATGCATGAAAAGGAAAGAAGTTTGGAAAGAAACAGGCAAGTGCTGGGGCAGGAGAAGGGATTGGTTGGGTGTATTAAGGGCAGCTGCCACCCTAGAAAGCACATGGGTCCATTACTCTCTGGAGACGAAGCTGTTAACGAGAAGATATGGCACAAACACTGTAATGACCAGGGCGAACGTCTGGCAAGAAGCAAACTAACAGCCATTCCGAGCACGAAGCACTTCCAGCTTATTAGCGGTTGAGGGGAACATCCGGCAACATCTACCAGCGCTGAGGATATTTCAGTTTGGCAGATCTGAATCATTTTGCATCCAAGAGCTCCAGAAGAGCGAAGGAATCTGCTACAGGCTGACATTCATTTCTAAGCAGTCTTGTGGAACTGGGGGAATTTTAGAAGAGCGGAAGAGGTTTTTTGCCTGAATACCCAACGAGGCCACAACACGGCCGGAACGGGACAGCGAGACAGACATCCGAGACGGAAAGATGACACTGCACCAGCGAGGAAGGAACCGAGGGCAGCGGATATGTCAGTCAACGTGATTTTAGGGAAAAAATAGGTGACAGCAAGCAAACCTGATTTCCTTGTTTGCTAAGGCAGCGCATTTGATATTTGCGGTATATTTGATGTCCAAGAAGTGCTTTGACCTAGTAATGCACAGCTTGGATTTTTTTTTTTTTTAAACGCTATAAAATATGAAAAGTGAACGTGCTGAATGGCATTCAGGGAGCCTGAAGCAGGAGGAAGGAGGTTCAGCTGCCTCTTCCCACACCGACAGATTCATTCCAAAGTCATTAGCGGTTTGATATTGATATTTTTAAAAGATTAATGAAATATCGAAGATGAGGTTGATGGGATATGCAAAAGTGATTCGAGGAACGGAGAAAACATCTGAAATGAGAAAATTAGAGCAGCCCTTCTTTTTAGCTTATCAAAAAAGAGATTAAGAAGTGACTTGATTATGCTATAGAAGCACATTCAGAGGAAACAATATTAGGCACTAAAAGGTTCTTAATCAGGCAGGAAAAAAAGGCATAAAAAGAACTAACGACTGGCAGTGGAAGCCAAATATATTAAGCATCGTTTTTAACAGCAGATGTTTCCAACCATTAAAAAAATTATAGACATGCTGTTGAGCTCAGTAGAAGACTATACTGAGGTAGAGCTCACAGCCTTTCATATATGCGGTGATTTATACCTGTATTGATGCTACAGGCTTGGAAAATTTGAACTACGGAGTGTTTTTTTCTTTAAATATTTGGTATGAGGCTGACCCTTGCAGGGCATCCAGCACCAGCCCTACACAACAGCCCATGCACTAACCACGCTCAAGGCTTAGGCTCATCCCCACCCTTATCCTCACGGCATTCCTTTTTTTTTAACTTAAAAATCCCTTGGTAGGAAATAATGGAGGCAACTCGTTGGATTTAGAAAGCTGCTGAGTTACTCCAACTGGGAAACAATCCCAGTTTCCGGGAATGATGGAGAAACAGGGAGTTCCTCCACCTCATGCAGGCTGCCCAATGCTTTGGGCTCGTTCACGAAGGCCTGGGGTTGAACACAGCAAAAGGCAGAGCAGCTCAGGCAGCCTGGTGGAACCCGCAGCGGCCACGCTTTCTGAGGGGCTTTCGGGCTGCTTTTAAGAAGAATTATTATCCTCTCCTGTAACAACACAAGGCCAGCTCCACCAAAAAGGTCACAGGAGGAAAGCAGGCCCCCGTCAGCAAGATTGGCACCCTGTTTGCACACAAAAGAAGTCAGAGGTCTGCAAAACACCGTGGAAGCTGCAGGTAGCGTATCTGTGAGGGTCCCGTTTGGAGGGAAGAGGAGGAACATGAAGGAGTGTGGATACTACCGGGAGGAGAGGTCTCCTGGGCAGGCCGGCCTTCAGGAGCTTCCCTGGGTCCGTGGTCCTGACGGATGCGCCAGCTCCGCTCCCCTTCCCAAGCGGCCTTACGGAGGGAGGCTCTGCTCGCTCCAGATGGAGAACAGGAGGACGCGAGCGTGGAGGCAGCGTGGGCTGAAATTCCCCGGTCAAAATCGAAAGCACAGTTACACAAGAAGCCAACCGCGCCAGAGGGACTGTGCAATTAAAAGTATTTTGGCACTCCATTGACAAGAGAATTAGTCTCTGAGGCACTTCTGGAAAAGGCCACCTGATGCTTATCTTTATCTTCAAGCATCTCAACACAAACAAAATCTAGTCCGTCCCCCTTCTGCCCGGGAGGGGAAACCATTAAATCGTCAGTAATCATTCTGCTAACGCTTGCCAGAAAATCATCAACATGTGCTGGCTAGCAAGAGGAACAAACCCCCAAACTCATCTTCTTCACTGCAAACAACAGATGGGAATTCTGCATTTGTCCCAAGAACTGAGTTATGGGATAAGACAGTGCCATTTTATCCTATTAGTCATTTCTTAACTACTTTCCCTTACATAAATGTGTGTTTCTTGCTAGTACTCCCAAACTAGCAGAACGTTTCTAGTGTAAATCCCGGCTATCTCACACGTTTGTCCCCCAGCGCCCTCCAGCAAGGGGCTCTTATTGCTTTTACAGTCACCAGGAACCACAAATACCATTCAGCTCTTCTGCATCTAGAAGAGCGCTGGCAGAGTGAACATCCCGCTGCATTCGTGCTCTTCTGGTAGGAAAACACTGCGGGGATGTAAATAAAATCATCAAAAAGCCCCGGAGAGGCGCAGAGCACCCACAGCGCCGGGTGCCCCTCCAGCAAGCCCCAAATCTTTCTCCCACTTGCAGCAGTAGCATCACGGGGAGGCTGCGGAGGATTTGCCAAGACAGCCGCAGCAGGGGGACCGAACGAACGCTCCTGCTTCTCAGAAGGGTGTCAGGAGGCAACGCTGCTACTCGCAGCATTTCTAAGGTTCGTCCCCCTGCTGCGCCTGCCAGCAGAAGCGTTTGTCAGGCGAGGGGAAATGCGGGGCCCGATTCCTCCCCTCGTTTATCCCAGTCACTGATATTCGAGTCAACCTTTGCAGCGATGTTTCTAGTTGGCAGTTATGTAAGGGAGATCGGGAGCAAACTCGCAACATCCAGCTGTGGGGAAGAGGCGCTTCCCCGGCGGGAGCCCCCGCGCGCCAGCGAGGCGCCCGTAGCTCACGATCAACGCGCGGGAGGACGCGCAGACCCTCCGGATCGGAAAGAATCTCCCGCTGCCTCTCTCCAGCCTCCCTGCCTTGCTGTTCAGATGATCTTTCCCTCTATAACACAATCACCAACCCAAAGATTAAACAAAATTATCACGCACTGAACATCTTTGCTACTAACCTTGATCTGCCATTACGCACAAGACAGCTCTTGCTCCGTAAGGTCTTCTACTGCTAGAAACGTCATCTTGGCGGCTACGTCCCTGGAAAACGCACGAGTCCAACTCTTCTGCAGTGCCCTTGCTGACTGAGGAGAATTAATTGGTGGCAGGAAACCTTCTCCAAGCCAGACCTAACGTTGCTCCTCTGCAAAGGGGCCACACAACCTCCTTGTGGAGCACAGGCCTCCCCAGCGAAACAAGTTGTCACCCAGCTAAACATGTCACCCAGCCTCAGGCGCAGGGACAAGTCCTTCCAGTTCATTAGGGCCCATTTCTCGTGCAATTTGCTGCCTCGCCAGCTCCTGTTCAGACAGTTTTTGTGCTGCGTCCCCAGGAACGCGTGAAAGGTTTGGACATGTGGATGGCTCAGAGGATGCTCTGTGCCTGGTCGGGGAGAGCTCAGCCCTGTTTTCCTTCCGAATCTTTTGAGTTTTGGGCACAGCCACGCCGCGAGCATCGCTCCGAGCCTCCCCTCGTGCCACGTCCTGCACCGCTCGGATAGGAGCCCTCTCCATCAAGAGGACAAAGCAGCGGATGGCTCTGCCTTCTCTGTTGCTCTATGTCGCTGCGAGCCGTCTCCCGGAGAGGCATCCGAAGGAACAAGACGCCTCTGGGGCTGGGTAACTTACTCTGTTTTCTGCAGAATTAAAATAGCAACCTGGGAGGCAGCAGGGAAGCTCGCAGGAAACAAGGATCACTGTGGCTCAAAACTGCTTCCATTCACCGGCCCCCTGAGCCCAAAGCAGCAGAAACGTGTGAGGACCCTGGGTTTCTCTGCACGTGAAGGGTCGGCGGGGGTAAATCAGCTACCAAATACAGCAGTGCTGCAAGACGCAGGAGCTGCAATAAAATAAAGAGCATAGGTGGCTGTGGATAAGCAGATTTAGGAAGGATGAATTTACGAGCTCAGTTTCCCATTGGTAATGCAGAAGGAAATCTTCATTCCTCTGCTGTGCAGCTCAGCATTTGGTCATGAACGGGCCCCAGACAGCCTTTCCCCGGAGTTCCTGCTTGCTCTGGGAATACAGCTGGGAATCCTTCGGCATAATTACAGTACTAGCAGATAACGCTCGGCGCTCAACAACTCACCTCAGCGCACGGGAACGTACACTGGCTCTTTCTGGCCTCAAACTGTGCAGCTTCTCAGCAGCTTCACCACTGAGACTTGGCAGGGGCTCAGTAAACCACATTGGGCAGGGTTTGGGACCAAAAAAAGGGACAGCATCGCTCTGAACGGACAGCTGACATTTCCCCAAGCAGGAAGGGAGGCTCGGGAGGCTCTGCCAAGCTTAACTTCCACTCTCAGAAGTCCTTGACATGACCGTGACCACCTCTGCACATCCCCAGCACATGACCCATCTTAGACCCCAATCCAGGCAGATCCCCTTTTCAAGGAGCCTGGGCCCAGGCAAGAGGCGGCTTCTCAGCAATACCATCATTCTCTTATAAACTTTGAAAGGCTTTTTTGCCACATATTTTTATCACCAGTCATTAACTCAATTTTGCTCATTTTTAACAGCCCAACAGGAAACATGAACATCCTTTCCAAGAGCCCAGTAACCTGCTATGCCACCCAATAACCCCTTACCCACAGGACTACACATAGGTACAATCCAGCTTTGTGTTTTCCACTCTCTAGGAGCCAGGGTATTAACAGGGTTTGTAGATCCAGCTGCCAAAACACCCACTTTTGTAGGGTTGCTTGTGTGGTCAGGAGAAAACCACATCTCTGCAAGTGCAGACATGGTATCCGCAGGTCTTTCAATTACACTGCCACTAGCTTGGCCTTCAACACCCTCTTGGCACATCCCAAGCACATGTGGATCCTCTTCCTCCTAACAGGACAAGAAAACCAACACAGAGTTCCCATAATCCAATAAAGTATTTTGAGAGTCACAGGGCAGGTCTGGCCTTCATTTTCTCTAGACCAAAGGAGGCAAAAAACATCTCAGTTACTCTGCTCCAATCCCTATTCATGGGCGAACAAGCTGGAATGACCAAGCTTCATAAACGAACAAACTGGAGCAAGCCAACACACCAAAGCGGAATACATTTGCTTGTTTTATTTATTCTGGATTAAATATGTAATAAATGTTCCCGCAGAACTTAAAGGCCCGAAGAGAGACAAGTCATTCCATCTTTTTACATGCCTAAGCAGATTTAATTGCTCAATTATTCCAGATAAACACGATAAGTTCCTCTGCCATGAATAATTTAGGATCTAACTGGCCACACAATGAATGGAACACAAATCAGTGGAAATCTATGGTTGCAGCAAAAAAAAGCAGGCAGGTTCTGAGACATCTGATGATTTGGAGATACCTTGAAGTTGCTATGATCTGTCATGAGTTACAGGGAGAATTATTCTTCTCTGCATGTCTGAAAGTCCACTTAGAACAAAAATGTACAAACTAAGTGCAGAAGGTTCTGCCTGAAGCCCCTGGTGCACCTCACAAGCGTGTTCATGGCCAGAAGTATTTGTCTAATGTACCTTCATACCAATTTGTAGGGCATAAAAGCAGCTCTTCGATATTATCATCCCTTTCCTATTCAGTTGAAAGAACCAGTGCCCTGTCCTCCGCATAGCAGGAAAGGCCCCAAGTATTAACAGAGGACTTGACGTGTGAGCTTTAGCTCTGCCCAGCAGCAGCTGCCCATCACAACTGCTGCACTGAACCAACGGGTGGGCGCTTGGGGAAACGTGGCACCGCAGAGCAAGAACGAAACCTCTAAACCTCCTGCGGTCTCCCTGGAGCGACCAAGAAGCCACAGAATGGGAACAGAGGGAGCTCTGAGCAAATTGTTTGCAGCTATATATGTGTGTGCAGGGAGGGGAGATGCAAGGGCAAGGAGATGGAGGAAGAGGTGGGAGGAATAACGAGGATTGATAGTGTGGCAGTCTCAAGCATCCTCACCTCATATGCATCATCTTGAAGCGACTTTGGCCAGCTAGGGGATGATTTTGTGCCAAAGTCCAGCTGTAACCAGGCAGATGACCAAAGGAGCAAGAGGGTTAACTGCCCACAGCAGGTCTGGTCTTGCCTGAAATCACTCAGCCAGGCTCGGGTTGTCCTGTCACTCAGCATAGGCTAATATTGAACCAAATAGCCATAAAGGCAGGAGGTGCACCCAGGAGGAAATGTTTACGGCAGATACTCCCTTTTATTCACTGTCTGCACCAGGGTAGGTGTCTCTAAGAACTTCCTCAGATGATAATGATGAAGCTTAAAAGCTGCGCAAAAGCAGCCCAGGATGCAGTGCACTGAAGCATAGAGGTCTGCAGGGATTATCTTGAATGATGGCATTGGGAAGCTCATGAAGAGACAGGGGAAAGGAGAACTGCTGGGAGGAAGAAAGGGGTCTGTCTGCCACGGGAGAGCAGAGAAGGCCCCGGAGATGGAGGGTTACACCTGGAAAGCATCCAGAAGGTCTGGTGATCCTAAACCCACGGTCACAAGACTGTCCCAGGCCAGCAACTTCCTAACACAAAGGAGAAATGAACATTTGTGTGAACATTTCCCCAGTAAAACGGTTGTGCAGTCAATACTCCTGCTGGTCAGAGGGCCAGGTACCACCTCACGGTTCCAGCGACCCACAACGAACGCAGAAGGGCAGTTAATGGGAATCGGGGCTGCTTTGCCAGGTCACCCAATAGGAAGTCACAGGGGCTGCAGTGACAGTCACAGGTCACTGCAGGAACCCCTGAATAGCAGTTTCTCCATGCAGAAAAAAAAAAAAAAAAAAAATCAAGCTGATTTCCTATTCAAGGTATCCACTTTGAAGAGCACATCTTGGCACCTATGCCATAATGTGCCCATCAGCTCCTACCCACACAGCATAAGGTACCCACGTCCACGGGTGACTGCCACGTTCACACTGCAAAATCCCTGCTCTCCATGTGCCAGCCTGGCACAAAGACCACGGTGATCTGAAACCATTGGTCTTACCACTCAACACCTCTTTTACTTAAATACGTCACAAAAACCATGTTAGAGCTAATGTATTGTTATTTGCATCCAAATGCACTTTGACATAGCTTATAAGTAACAAGTTGCCATCCTCTAATAAGCAAGAAATGTATTATTTCTAGCAAAAAAAAAAAAAAGCAAGTAATTAGGATTTCAACAGTAAAGCCACACAAAGGATACGTAAAATCCAGTGAACAGTTAAGAAGGAGATGCTTAATTGCCAACTAGCTTGCAATTGCAATCACCTTTTCTCCCTCAAAAAAATTACAAAAATTCACAATTACAAAGTGAAAAGGCAAAATTAAAAACAGTCATTTAAATCACTGTTTCTGCTCGCTGGTTTAAAGTCACTATTGCCATGGTGATCTAAATCAGCACAGCCGGTGAAGCTGCCCACCCCGAATCAGAACGGCTCCTGCTATGGGAAAGGGAGCCTCGTCTTCCAGCAATGAATAGCCAAGGAAAAAATATCAAATAGGGGCCCTGTTGGCCACCCTCCTGATGGAGGGCCTGAAGAATCATCTCTGAAAGCAACGCACCCAACGTGTTCTCACAATTTACAGGCTAAAAAAATGGACCAACCTGTCCTCAACTGTTGGCTATCCTTGGAAATGAGGCCTGTCTTGTGTTTGTGAAAGGCTCACAGGTGGGACTGGAGGAGGCAGGGCTGGGCAGGCTCCCATTTAAAATACACAGGTGAAGGGATGGGAGAAGACACCCACCACCCACAGCTGCTCCTTGCATCCTGACCCAAACCCAGGCAGAAGAGAACCACTGGAAAACTCTAGCTTCATTAATGAATGGCAGGGATGCAAAGAGCTTGTTTTACATAATCCTGAAACTGTATCGGAATCTAAAATCGCATCTTAAATTGAAAAAAGTTTCTGTTGCTGGCGGCTGTGAAGGAACGGCTGAAATGGGAACATCTTCGAGATGGTGGCGTATGCCAACGTCTGCAAGCAACCTTGAAGCCTTCTCTGGGAATTACAGAGCCATAAATCCCCGAGAAACAAACTACATTGCTCCTTTGAGTGAGATAGGAGCCCTAAGACCCTGCCATGAGAGAACCTGTCCATGTCACCGCAGCAAAAGCCTCGCAGGGCAGGAGAATAACTAGGCAACATGTCAAGAGACATCAGGACTGCTCTCCCATGCTGCTCCCCCAGAGAAAAGACCCATGTTCCAAGGGGAAGAGGACTCAGCTATCTCAAAAAAAAAAAAAAAAAAAAAAAAAAAAAGGCAATTCCTTTTGCTCTCCCTTCTCCAAATATGAGACAGGGGTACTGCCTTGAGGGTCAAATTAAGGGTTTGGAATCCCTTAATTTAACCCTGATCCTAAGGAGAGCCAGGCTGGGACACAGATTGAAAAAAAATCTGCTTTTACAAGCCAATATAAGTCCCACAGAACACCAGACTTTAGATGAGATGGTATTTAACAAAAATCTCAAATTAACTTGTCAGGCCAAGAAGAAGAAAAGAAAAGAAAAGAAAAGAAAAAAAAAAAAAAAAAAAAAAAAAAAAAAAAAAAAAAAAAAAAAAAACACAGCTTCTTTCCCCAGCAAGTCGTGTGTTTCTCCCGAAGGCATCGACAGGCAGGATGGCCAACTCCAGGCAGCCCCCTGCGCTCTGGCTGTGCAAGTCTTACAAGAAGCACAATTTCTATAAAAACGTTTTTCCTCAAGCTAGGACCTCTACACATACTCGTTAAGCGATGGGCATGCACAGCAGCTCTGAGCCAAGTCCAAGTTCTTCCTGGCTGCTGGCACAGTGAGAGAGTACATTTGGCTGGATTGGTAAATAAGACTCTGGAAACCCTACAACTTTGTCACACAAGAGACTGAAAGAGCAGCAAACAGCATAATCCAGGCTGGTTTCATCACTCTGCTTGGGTCTGACAAGCTCCAAACGCCACTTAGAAATGCCATTGGAGGGGAGGAACCATCTATCTTGCCATGATGCCTTCATATTTAGGCAACTGTAGTTCAATTACCAGCTCTTGGGACAATACTATGTCCTGAGATCAAGGGATCTCAGGATCTACAAAGTACCTTTTCCAGACAAGACAGCAGAAACGCTCAGTGCTTTCAGAGCCCTCGTCCAGGGCTGTTCTCCTGGAGATGTCTCCGGGCTGATTTTGGAGAGTCATGCACCAACCTCTTCAGCTGAACGGTGGGAGCTGCGGAGCCTCAACCACTGCAATTAGGAAACATCTTAAAGCAGAGAGACGTTAGCGACGGATGGGCCGTTGAGACAGAGCTCTTTAGAACCCTCCAAATGCCATTTCCCTCAAAAACAGCAGATCCCCCAACTCTTTGGTGCAGACCTCTGGAAACCGTGACGTCCAGCACCCACATAAAGCATTTTTCAGCATGTTCCTCTGAGCTCTGCTAGAACTTGGCACCTACAATTTGTTTTCAAAACCAGTATTTCAGAAGTCCCTGCATCTTTTTTCTCTTCCTAATTCAATACTGCAATAATGATCAGCTCCTGAAAGCGAGTAATGAGATCCCAGCAGCAGTTCAAAGACAGATGGCAGCAGCAGCATGCCTGTGCGGTGATATTTTTCCAAGCGCTCTCAAATTTGAAAGCCACAATCGTATCATCTGGAAAATTAATATGGCAGGTCAGAACAGAAGGTAGAGTTTGTAAAACCCATTTCAGGGCATTAGCTGGCCTGGCCCAGCATTGAATACTCACTGGGGACTCTGCAAAAACCCATCAGGGTTCATTCCCTAGTATGCCAAAGTCCTTTTGGGGAAGTTGCTGAGGACTAGAACAGCCTAGTTGGATCTGATGGATCAGTTCACGTGTGCATCACCCGTTGGCACCAAAAAGAGAGAAGGATATTTGCTTTTTTGCAGGCTTGACAGGTTGCACAGTAACAAGGATGGGCACGGCTCATGGTGGGCAAGAGGAGCCAGGTGGATCCTGCAGAGCTCAGGACACCTCTCTGCAACATCCTTGTTATTTCAGAGTAATCCAGCAGTTAGGGTAGCTCAACTCTTCCTCAGCGCCGTCATGGAATTTTCTTACCGCCCACTTGCTTTTAATTGAGGTCTTCCCCCTAGGCCTGTGTATTATCTACTGGGCATCATGCTCCATTCAAGACTTTCCCAACTGGACATGGTGACAACACCAGACCAGAAGTGCAGGATGTCTCCAAGGCAGATAAGAAGACACAGCATGTCTGAGTGTACAGTCTGAGCAAACATCCATGTGCTCAAGGGCCACGATTCAGCTGCTTCTTGAGAAGTTCTGCACCTCCAAAGTTGCAAGACTCCAACCTTTTTGGTTTCTCCTTCAACAGCTCAGGGCCTGCAGCTCTCCTCCTTGCCCAGTTGTTCAGATTTTGGGGCACTCACTTCAGTAGAGGCAACCGAAAAAGAGGCAAAAAGATGAAAATAAACCCAGGACAGTGCTCCCTAAGCAGAGCCAAGCTTAGCAGCACCCCTGCCTCCCCAGGAGGGAAGCTACACGTACAGACCTACATCCTCACGCCCTTAGCAGGTTTGCCCAGCAGACAGAGCAGCACCCGTGCTCCCTGCGAAGCGGAGCTGTGCGCAGTGACAAGCTCTCCTGCTCTTTGGGGACACCGCTTCCAGGAGCTGCTTGCTAACGACAATTAAATGGGCCGAACGCTGCTGCTGACTCCGACATCGGGCCCGGGCTGCGACTGATGCAAACACTGCCTGTAGGGCGCTGATAAGGATGTTGGATGATTCAGAACACTCTAGACGTAGCTCAACATCCGAGCCTGCTCGTGCTTCTGTTTCTGTGCGGCAGGAACTCCGTGTGCCACGTTTCTTAGGAAGGGAACGAGAGAGGCTATAGGTAGGGGGACACCAAAACTTCCATGACATGAAGCCCGAAAGCCACGTGCCTGTTTTCCCCACTGCAGATATCTAAGGGCTATACAGAGGCCTCCACGTAGAGAGCTTTGCAAGCAAGAGCTGTGTCCCAGCCGCTGGCGGCAAGGATCTAGTCCAGCAACTTTTGCGACACCTTTAATTCCACAGACCTGCTACAGAAATGAGCCCCACATCATTGAGGCCACATTTTGCTCTCTCATTTTTGGGATTGAGCTATTCCAATAATCTCCCTTTGATTTCATCCAGAGCAGAAAGTCAAGCCAACAGTACCATATATTTACGTTGTGAACTGACTCCAAAACTGAAATCCTCCCCTTTGGCTGTCCCTGATCAAAAGATTTTCCAGCCTAGATTAAAGGGCGTTTCAATGAAAGCAAAAATAACCCATTTTCATAGTTCAATTAGCACCACATCCCCTCAGATAAGTGCAGCCTGGGAGCATATTTGCACATTACGGCTCAGGGATGAGGAGCAATGTAAAACAGGAGTACAAGACCCAGTCGCGAGGTTGCCTGAGCTTAAATTAAAACCCTGAGGAACCCTCGGCAGGCACCAACCGCTCTGCTGATGTTCACAAATAACTTACCCTATTCCCAGCTCTATTTCCAGAAGTTTCTGATATTCTTCAATTCATCACACTTGGTTTAAAAGAGAAAAAAAAAAAGAAAAAAAGAAAAGAAAAAAAAAAACCAGAATCCTCTTTCTGCCTCTGGGTGTCTGAACACGACTACGTATGAGCAAAAGACAAAAGAGCAGCTGAGGAAGGAGCTCTGCTCAGAGAAGTAAGTTGGATTTTTGGCAATAAGAGCCCAGAGAGCTCTATAAATAACAGCAACTTCGATTTAGCTAAAGTTCAGGTCAGAAGAGACGCCACTGGGATGCAACCACTTCTGCCCAACATCAATATCTCTAAGGAGGAGACAAACCTTAGAAGACTTGATCCTGGATGGTAAAAGAGAGCCACATCGCTGCGTTTCCTTCCACGCCAGTGTTTTCTTAGCCAGGCTACACGTGCAGCTTGCCCCATTTGGCTAAGAAGGGGCAATAATTTTGTCTTTTTGAGGACCAAGAGCTCTCACACCTGCTTCCCTCCCAAGCCACCTCCTACCATGGCAGTGGCCAAGGGCACAGTGAATGTGGCCAAGAGTCGAACTCTCTTAACTACAGCTGAGAAGTGACTGGTGGAAATACAAAAAGAGAGAAAAAATACACAATTCCTGATTTTTCCTGCAAAATCGGATCCATTTTGAGCTCAGCAGCAGTTTTCCCATTATCCAACTTACTTTTCTCTTTAGAAAGCTCAGCAAAAAGAAGAAAGTGGGTTCCCTAGCCAGCGCTCTTTTAACGCTAACATGGCAAAATCAGATGAACACTAGAGAAGGAGATTAAAAAAAAAAAAAAAAAATCAGGTATCATCCAAGCAAACAGCTTGCTGTAACATAATGTACCAAGAAAGGCAAATGGAGGGTTATCGTGGCGCAGCGTGCGGCTTTGCTTCATTTGATATTTATTGAGCAAAAGAAAAGGCCAAGAAGAAAGCTGGCTGCTTTTTTCTCTTGCAGAAACATTAATCTTCACTTCCAGTTGTTCTTATTGCTTCTCCCCACCGCGTCGTCACGCAGGAAGCCGCCGTCCTCGTCCCCTCCTAAGAATTTAGCGCGTCACTGCGAACCTTTATGCTTTCCTGTAGATCCGTCCTGGGCGCCTTGATTCATCACAACCCAAACTCGGTAGATCACAGTCATTGCTTTTAGCGAGGCTGAAGAGAGCCATGAGTAACACCAAGTTGTATTAGTCACTGGGAATCATTTAGCCAAGCTATTTTTGATTTTTTTTTTTTCCAAACCTCTCCAAGCGAAGTTTTCATTACTTGAATCATCCTAAGCACTGAGAAGTAAAAGGCAACATACAGCAAGGAACAGTTAAAATTACTTATAAGCTTTCCTTTGTCGCTGGCTCTAACTCAATTGCAATCTATCAAACACAAAACTTGCCTATCGTCGCAGACAGCTCCAAGAAGCCCCTGTTTGGGCTGCAGCAGTGGCTGAAAACGCAGACGAGGTGTTTATATTTAGAAAGCTTTAGCAAGTACAAGTAAAATCAGCTATTCTCTAGCCTCACATTAGCTTCTTTATTCAGTGCTAATTGCTCCGTTTTAAAAGGTACAGTAGGAATTAAAGAGTTTGACCAGGCGATACCGGAAGCATCCTTCACTGGTGTACTGCAGACACAGGATGCAACAGGATGGGGATATACGTGGTCCAGAGATAAGGGGACCAAAAGGTGAAGAACACCAGTGAACAAAAGGTAACATGCAGGGAATACACACTAGGGTGCCACATTTAAGGCCAATATCAATATTTTCTATTATAAAAAAGTGTGTGTATATATATATATTTTTTTCACTAAATATGGGGCAGGAGCATCGCTCCTACAAGCACAGGCTGAGAGAGCTGGGCCTGGTTAGCCCAAGACCGAAAGAGGATCTTATCAGTGTGCACAAGTACCTGAAGAGAGGGTCAAGAAAATGGGACCACATTATTTTCATCTGCCCATAAGGCCCCAAAGACAGGAGAAATAAAATTGTCAGCTTTGCTGTTCAGGCAGAATAAGCAAAATTGAAACTTTGAAGAGCCTCCCTCACTTCGCTCCCATGGCAGGGGGGACATAGGCCTGGAGTCACTCCCAGCCTGCTCGGCCTGACGCTGCGTTGTGGAGCCTGCCCGGTACCACCTGCATCAATGGAGGTCTGAAAACTCCCTGTCTCGTAATCAATCACCTGCTGCTTAACAAATTTATAGTAGTTAGAAGGTGGCTTAAAACCCCGAGCGCTTCAAAACATGAGGAAGTTCCAGATCTTCCAAAGGGCTTGGTTGGTTTGCTCCTTAATGAAGGATCAATAAGGAGAATGACCTGTTTGGGCTGTTTAAAAAGGGCAACAGGGACAGGAGAGATTAAATCTCTCATAAAGTCGTATTTAATTATCTATAAGCAACTAATATATTCACCCTTCTCCATCCATTACTTCTCTGCTCAGCTCCTTGATTGCTTGTGAGCGTGCAGGTCAAGTAGGATGAACCACAGCTTGCACTAGGAGCCTCTACTTGCAACCAAAATAACAGAAGCTTCTAGCTTTATTATAACATAGAGCAAAAAATCGGGCCATGTGTCAGGTTACTATAGGTCTGAAAATGTGGCTTCAAGCCACATCCATTACGGAAACAATTCATGCTCTGATTTAATGACTCCAGGAGTACACAAGTTAATGAGAAAGCCACACTAGACCTATGGCCAACCGTTTCCCACAAAATCCTATCAGCATTTATTAGACTCCAGTGTAAAATTCCAGCCTCACAGAAGTCAAGAGGGATTTTGCCTACATTTACACAGTAGTCACTAGAGACCTGTAAATGTTCAGAAGCTGGATGACTGGGGAGACAGCAGTTGAAGACAGCTGAACTTGAAACATTTGTTGGCCCTCATTTTCACCAAAGAAAAAAAAAAATGATAATTTCCCTTGTACTCTAACCACAGGGCTTCCTTCCAGGCTCACGATGTTGGTGGTCACTACAGTGACTAATCAATCCAAAGCCTCTGGAAGTCCAAAATTTGGGCTTCTTTATGAGTCACAACAACGTCAGGTCTTACTAACAGGTCTGACCTTAAAAGCATACCAGGTACAAAATCCATCCCAGGAACCAAATGGCAAACCAGCTCGAGAAAGAGCCACATGTAACAGTGAGGAATTTGACAATTTGTGTGACAGTTGGTCTTCGTTTTTTTTGTTGTTTTTTTTTTTTTTTAATTATTTGGTAAATAAATGCACAGAATGATGCTTGCAGGCACTGCTAATCTGGGTGAAATTAGGCTGGAGATGGTTTTGGACTGATGCCATTCCTTCCAAGGTGGCAAGACCTTTTGCAGAGGTCCTACCACCAGAGAGACTTCGGTGAACATCCTTCCACTCTTTGCCTCCTCAAAGTCCTTTTTCTTTATGCCACTTGTTTACCCGAATTTCCTTGCCATGATTTTGTTGACGACCCATCACTTAAGACTCCTGATCCCTCTTAAAAACGCCTCGGGAACAGCAGAGCCAGCTGTTCCCAAGGGCACATTGCGTGGGACCAGAGGGTCTGCGCTTACCCAAGAGGCTGTCACAGAGCACACAGACTAGATGGTCTCCATGCCCATCAGAAACAAGGCACCCAGCTGAGTCAGAAGAGCAATGCAAGTACTACACAACCATAAAAAAAGAAAAATCATAGCTAAATATGTAGCCCTAATTAATGCACTAAAAAAAACTATATTGAGGCATATTTTAATGCAGGGATGCTTTGCTTTAGCACTTCAATATTATTTTCAAATATTCACAGTGCATAAAGTGCAATGTATCTATTAAATCTTCCTAGAAGAGTTGAAACTTAGATCAGAAGTGAAGTTTAATTAAGCTGGCTGCCTGCAGATGCTATCGCTGTTTGATATGGGGATGAAGGCACTCAAAATGGCTTGGGGACAAAAGCAGGGGCTTTGGAGAGAAAGGAATCTGGGAAAGAACATATTTATATTTTATATATATACACAAATACATTCCTTTCAAACAGGAAAAAAATAAAACACTGAGTGCCTTTAAATTCTTATGAAACTGCATCACTGCACCTGATGAGCAAGTTTAAATATAGACAGATTAAAAAGCAAGGAAGAAAATGAAGATTTTCTATTAACCCCAAATGTTTCCAAACAAATCTATTAGAGCAGGCAGACATTTTAAGGATCCTTTCAGTACAAGTTAAAGCACATCCTATAATGCTGTGCCAAGTTAATACTTCGATTACAATTGAAGCCCAGATTTAAGAAATTCTATCATTTAAGATGGAGAGGAAAGGAATTAAAGAAATAACAACAAAACATATTAAGAGTCAACTGAAGGAGAAATTAACTCCTCAAATTAGCAGTACACTGTGGCATTTCAAAATCCAATGGGAACAAAAAAAAAAAAAAAAAGATGCCAGCAGGTTGCCCCTTCTTATAGCAAACAGAGCAAACCCAATCAGAGGAGCGTGTTGCTGAATCAGTCAGTCAAAAGCCACAGGAGCACCATTGCAAAGTGAATGATGTCTAAAAAGAGTGTTTTTTTTTGTTTTTTTTGTTTTTTTTTTTAAAAAAAAAAACCTATTGTACTGGCTTGAAACTTGGCTATTCACCCACAGAGGTGATAATAGTGTCACTAGTAAGGTCTGAGAGAACAGCCTGTCAAAACCCCAAAGAATCTCAGGGTCAGCACCCAGGAAAACTAGAAAGAAAGTTTTAATGAGAGATTAAAAAACCCACTAGAGCATTAAGACTGCACTAGTGCATTTAAAATTATATGTTTCTGTGCAAAAGTTTACCCTATGTGTAGGAGAGGAAGTAGGCTATTCAGTTCTACCCCACTATTTCATGATTTCTTCAACTTTCAGTCCTAGACTTGAAAAAGACCACGATAGCTCCCTGCTCCACATTTCCCTTTACTTAAAATAACTGTCTGTACAAGAACACTGACCTTCAGAAACAAGGCAACGACCAAGAAAACTTTGGAGCAAACTCACTCGCGAGCCATGGAATTAGATGTAAAACCATGGGAGTGCTCATTCTGGAGAGGAGCTCAACAGAGGGACAGAATATGGTGATATACACATAAAATATTGAACGACCCAGACAACACAGAGGAAGTTCTGCTTGACCAGTCTTGGGAAACCAGAACAAGCTGCTGTTCAAAGAAATATTTAGATAGTGAATTGAATACCAGACAATGGAGGTTTTTGCTCAGGAAGCCACCAACTGCTGGAATGTGCTGCCAGAAAACATCACATAGGCCCACTGCTTACCTCTGCGACGAAATGACCATCAAGCCACAAGAGAAAGAATAAAATACAAAAGAAAAAAAATCTGAAAGAAATATGCATTTTTTCAGAACTAAGATATCATCTAAATATAGAATTAAAGCATTTTGTTAGGGAGATGGTTATTCCACAACAGTGGCTGTAGGTTTTTCCCTGAACTTGTCTCTGAAAAGTCTGCTAGGGCTATTTGCAGGTGACAGCATGGACTACTAATCCCATACACTTTCACAGAGACACACACTAAACTTATGTAAACCTATTTTCAAGAGTGAGCTGTCAAAAGGGCCTCGGAAATCAATACACGTGGATATATCACGTTAAACAAGTAGTGCCGTTCCCATCTCGCTGCACTCGCGGTTTCTGATGTTCCCAAAGATTGTACTGAAGAGGTGCTACATAAAAAATCTCGAATTTCATAGAGAAAGAAAACGAAAGCTGTGCTTTATCATTGAATCCTACCAAATAACCTTGAAAGCAGAATGAGAAGTTAGAAAAGCACCTTTATCATAACTGCAAAGCAGAAATGTCAACTATTTGCTTGAAGTTATATTCGTAAGGCAACACAAATGGAAAAATGGATGTCATCTCATCCAAAATACTGCACAGCCATCTCGAAGGAGCTTCTGGACTTAGGAGTGATTGGAAGGGAGGAAAAACTTTTTCCCCATGAGGACAGACGGGCAGCAGAGCAGGTTGCCCCAGGACACTGCGTAGCCTCCATCTGCGGAGGCTTCCGAGACTTGCCTGGATAAACCACTGGGAAATCCAGTCTGGTCTCTGCTCGGAGTAGGTGACCTCTGGAGATCATTGCTTGACTTCTCCTGCAAGACTATGGTCATCTGAGCAAAACACAACTCGCAGTTAACTAGTCAGAAAACACCCCGGTGAGGAAGTTGCAAACAGCGGATGCCCAGGAGGGCAAGGATTATAGCTTATCAAAGTGGAAAAAATCATCATCATCAAAAAAAAACCCCACACACACAAAAAAAGACCCACAGACTGAAAGGTTTTAGGTCAAGGATGACATACCCTGGCTCATTGCTCAAGAGGGGTTCGAATGACTTCTCTTGGATAAGGCATCCTATCGCTCTCCAGGGAGAGCGCAGGATAGAGTATCGGTGCTATAGAGCACGCTGCAACGCTGACCCGAACAATAACGCTGGATGGAGTGAGATATCCCTTTCAAAGCTGCTCTCAACAGCCTCACCACTATTGCACACATGCCAAAATATCTTTTTTTTTTTTTTCCCCCTTCAAGAAACATGCGACTGTCTCTGGGGGACTCCTTTCCTCTATGACTCTATCCCAAAAATCACAGTGTGATGATAGACATCCAAACTCTATCAGCAAGAAGGAGCATGACTATATAAAGATACTAGCTGCCTCCCCGTGACCCTTTCTTAGGGCCACCGGCTTGCTTCAGACAAACTGTATCTGCACAACACAAGCAAACATAATAACAATCAAGAAAAGCAAGTCACACTTAAGCAAATGTGACTATTTTCATTGCAGTATATAGGACATCAGAGCATGAGCAAACACGTCCAGCTTCCACTGGACAACTATTTTCAACCCCGATCTCCCAGTGTGGAAGGCTGCTTGCTGTTGAAATGTGTATTAAACTCTGCACAAGAGAGTCGTCATCTTCTATCCTAGGTCCCATTAGCTGGATTTGATGTTCAAAAAAAAACTCCACATCCATAAAAATTAGCTACTGCGCTAAAGGAGACAAAATGGTTCATTGAAGTAAGAACAACAACAGGACCTACACATGCTAAGAAAAAAAACAAAACAAAACCACACACACATACATTTTTTAACAAAAAAATCCGTAAGAAAGATTTGGGATACAGGCAAGTGTGCTCAAACCCCCTGGGCAAGATGGTGTTATCTAGAGGCTATAAGTATGAATAGGATAATCAGAAACTAATACTTTGGGCAATACTAATCGCCCAAACAACAAAAACAGCAAGGCTATTAACAAGTGAAACAAAAAACAATCTATGGCTTTTCCTTGTCTGCACCTGAATTTTGACCTCTAAGGAAGACTTTCTCCTACCTTCTCTTCCCAAACTCATCTTGGTTCCCTGCCTCTTGCTGTAGGTTGCCTTCAGCCTGACCACAAATTTGTCACCTACAAGCTAGAAACGGCACCAGGAGCTCTGCACCCATAACCAGCTGAAAAACAAACTGGATAGTCTTAAGTTCTTCCAGCATCTCAAGGCAGAGGGCCACATTATTCCTCCCACATTTCCTTGGCTGCTCCAAATCAAACCAAAACTGAATCTCTTTGACAGCACTGACTCCCCCTGCTTTGTATTCCCAATGTCTTACCTTCAAGCCAAAGATTTCCCTCCAAGTCACAGTCAGTGGTCTTGCTTAGCTGCTTTAATATTTCATTTTGAACAGAACAATGTTGGGTATTTTTCCTAATAACTTCTGCTCTACAGAAGCTGCTAGACTTCCTTTGCTCAATAGATTTGTTCAGCTTGGAGAAGTCTTTTATTTAGATCTGAGATCTATTAAAGATTTTCATAGAGGTAAATAAGGCAACACTCAGCTGGTTTATTGCTATGTGTCTCACTATAGCAAGAGCATTAATGATCCCAACTTTCCTTTCTCTAAAGGAAAAATACTGTAGATCAGGAGTCTCTCTCAAACAGCAATATTTAATTTATTTATTGAAATGGCAGTTTCTAAACTAAAAAATACCTACAAACTTTAGAAACTGCCATTTCAATAAATAAACTAAAAAATAGCTACAAATGGTGTTTCCATGCCTTCTCTTCTGCACCTGTAGTTCACATGCACACACAGAGCAAAATGCTGTGGAGGAGCCTGCATGAGTGATTTGTGGAATCCCACACACCAACCAGCCCTCAGCACTGTCAGATCTGCCCCCAGCAATCTCATGCATATATTTTACACATCCCACATCCAACACAAAGTGAAACACTTTACAAGCAGGCATCATCTTGCAAACAATTATTCTCACTTATCTCCTGCCACTGAGTCTGAAGAAAATATCAGTTTCCAATACTGTCAGAAATTCATTCACCGCAGAAAATAATCACTTGGAATGACTCAGAGCCCAAAGCGCTTGACACCAACGCTCCATTCAGCTCCCACTGTTGTCAAGCCCTTCCAATCCAGGGCACTTGCACATAGATAGACCTTAACCTCAAGCAAGTCATTCACTCCAACGTTACCTCAACGCTCTTCTCCGCCAACTCATAAGGCTGCCTCAAAACACCAGCCTGACCACGTCTTTCATCCCTCCTTAAAGACTTCAAGTATTACAGCTATTCCACCACCAATGCTGAGATTGGGTACACTGGAGAAGCAAAGCGATGGAGAAAAAGCAGCAGTTACCTCAGTAAGATGTGGGTTGGGGTTGAATCCGCACTGGTTGCAGACTTTGTTGTGACACTGCGTACAGGCGTTGAAGTTTGGCTGGTTGGGGGACGAGAGGAGTTCTGTGGTCTTGCATATAGGGCAGAGAGTGCTGCTCGGAAGAGGGGCGATTTGAGGAACGGAATAAGGTGAGGTAGGGGTGCTGCCCCGATCCGGCGATGCCGATGGAGATCTTCCCGATCTCTGGCCCCTGCTGTCCACCTGCAGCGTCCGTCTAGGCCCATCCGCCTGTTGGCCGGGCTGGCCGTGACCCCTCATCTCTCTGGTGCTTTCTGAGCTCTGAGCAGCCTGCGTGAGGGAGGGAGAAGCTGATCTCTGTCCAGCTGGCTGATCCAGTTGGTCTGGTCTTCTTGGTGCACTGAAATATCATTAAAAATACATGTACATAAGGCAATGTTTAAGATATTTAAGTCATCGCACTCTATGCTGAAAATGTAGTATCTCTAAACACAGCCCACTCCCCTTCCACAAAGTCCAGGTCAGTCTGTAGGCACAGCAAAAAATATTTTGCAAATCACAGAAATTGTTTGAAATCGGTGAAAGTTAAGGCGATGCTTTACCTTACAAAATGAGGCACAATTGCAAGCAATTTCAACTTTCTCTTATGTAACTTGGCAGCAGAGATATAATTGAGTTATTCCACGTACCCTGAGAACTGCAGTCAGAAAGTTTCACAGCAAATACAACGTGAAGTACATGGTAGATCAGCCTACTGCCAGCAAAGGGCTCAGGATTACACCTTTCCAAGGCAAACTGGTGTGTTAAGAGGCAGAAGTAACTTTGATTTAAAGAAGAACTGATTGCAGGGCCCTTTCCGTGCAGAGACAGCCAACACCCACTTAGCCAGCTCCTCACAACCTACTTTCACAAAATTCTGCACAGCAAAAAGACTGAAAGCTGCTAAAGCTAGTGAAGAAAAACACTTACAGAAGCCCCAAACCCCTCCCCACAAGACATGGCCAAGGAACTGGTCACACTTGCTTGCCGGTGCAAACCACAGTTAAGGCTTGCCTTAGCTGTTTCTCCAATGAGCCCCAGCTGGGGCAAATTAAAAGGGAATGCAAATGAGCTCCATCTTATCTAATCATTCACCTTCATGGGGCAAAAGCAGCTGCAAGAGGAGTGTGAAAGAGCTGGTTGCTCCCACCTGAAAGCTCTTCCATGCTAAGCAAAATGGTCCTAAAACAAGCTTCAGGTGCCCAAAGCTTAAGATTTTATACTTTTAAATAAATCCTTTGTAAAATCAAGCTTCTAATGTGATTCTTTCCCAGCTGTTACCATCATGGATCTGCATCCTCCTTTCTTCCCAAAAGAGACTCTCAGAGGCCACCAAGTTTCATGGCTCTGCAGCCTCCCATGTCTCCTTCATGCATTCTTCTACGCCTCTGATGCTAAATACCCCAAATGGCTGAAGAATATCCTAGATTTCAGCCTAAACTGTCAGCCAACAGCTTCAGAATGGAATATGGTTCTTAAATACTTCCCATTCGGCTGGAGAACCCAACACTAACTTCTTATCTCATTGTAGATGAACGTTCAATAAAATGTTTCTGTACAGCCCACAGGTTCCTAGGAAAGATTTACAATGGAGGAAACTTGTGTCATAGAATTTTAGGTGACAGAATAAGCTGAGGCACTTACTTAATTACCCTCCCAGGACCACTTCTGCAGCAGACAGAAACCCTCATGTCCTCACTACCTGCAACCTACAGCTGTTCAAGGAAACTATGACTCAGAATCTCAACTTTAATAAATTGTTGACTTACCCAAGCAGGGTCTGACCTTATAAAGGTTTTAAAAGGGGAACCTAAATGCATAAAACTAATGAAATTCAAAGTGCACGTTGCCCACAGTTAATAGCAACACACCAGGAAAATAAATAGTAAAATAGCACGTTGGGAATACTCCGCAGGCCCCAGTGGAAAAGCAGATCTCCGAAGGAGGAATCAGACGATAAACTCAAGAATGAGAGAGGAACTGATCCGCTCAGGACTAGCCAGCCAACGCAACTGGCGGTGCAGCTAAATACCTGAAAGGAGGTAGCAGACGGTCCAAGTGACACTCAGCCCTGTCACTTCTCCTGCCGTAAAAGAACGTAGGAAGCTCGGACGCGACCCAGCCCTTCCCGCGCGCGCCGCTGAGAGGCTGGTTCAAGTGACCACCATGGTCCTTGCATTTTACCTCAGTCAGCTCTTGATCCACAAACCCCCTGGAAACCTTGCAGAAGGCAGCAGCAGGGTGGCTGCACTCGGCGTCTGGCCCTCTGAGGTTGCTTAGTGGCCTTCTTGCCCCTCAATTCATTTGCAATATATCCTGTTCCTATCAAGTAGCAGGGTTATCCATATAGGTATCCCTTCTTCTACATCCAGTTGAATTCATGAGCTCAAAATATCACCTAGCGTGGATGTCTTTTCCTAAGTATAGAACTCTCCACCTTCCAATTTTATGGGATATTCTTTTTTTTCTTGCCGTAACAGGCAGTAGACAGACCTTTCCAAGCATATCATTCCCTTTTCTTTCTTCTCCCCATCTTTTTTCAATTGTAAATTATTTCAACCATCTCCATTTCTCTTTATACATTTTCCGGCTCCAAATTATTTCCAACATTCGCTGATGAGTGAGCCCTGCTGAGCTGGAATGACCCTGGCAAATGTAACGTCGTTAAATTTAGAATTAAGATCTGCCTTCTGATACTGACAGCAGCAAAATCACTGCAACGTAAAATGTTCGACATCCGTGCTGATGTAGCCAAGATGGGAATTCAGGCACTCTCAGATACAAGCCATACTGTCCCAAAGCAAAAAGCATTTTCTCTCTTTAATTCATATAAACCCAGTGTATTTGTATACTAGAGTGAATACAATACTCACAACGTAGTAACAAAACAGTGCAATAAAATTTCCCAAAATGATTAATACAAATGCATTCAAATACCTCATTTGCCACAGCAGAACTCTTATTCCAATGCAAATGTCAAAACGTCTTCTTTTTATTCCTGTTTTATAGGGAAGAAAAGGTTCTCACAATGTAGGAATTTGCTACTCCAAAATAGCTCTAGCCAAAAAGTGCTGCTGAATGATGGGTTTATTTCCTAGCAGAGGGAAAGATAGGGGAAAAAAAAAAAAAAAACCCTTATTGGCACTATCTATAGATCAAGTATATGAGTAGGATCATCTTTTTTTTTTGCTGCTAGGATGGGCTCCACAGAAAGGAAGTGTCACACCATGAACAGACGAGTTTACTACGTTCCTGATCCAATAGAGAGCCAGGGGCTCCCTCGAAATAGCAGCAGGACATCCCAGGTCTGTCTGTTTTGCTTTGGGAATTATTCCTCAGGGAAAAAGAGGTTCAGCTTCTCCAAACCTCCCTTTTTTTCCCCCCGCCGCCACAGCCTTCTTAAGCGCTGATGAAAATCTTAACCAGTGCTGGGCTGCAAACCAGTCCCAAAGGAATTGCCACCAGATTGCGGGCGGGCGGTTAGATTGAGATGTCGCTACGAGGCAGAATTTCGCCCGTCTGATCGAGCTCTATTGATTTTGCAAGCACCTAATGGGTTTAATCAGAGCATTACGTGGTACCAAGTCAAATATCATTGCGGAAATCCAAACATTCATCAACACTCTCACGTTTGTCAACAGTTTTAATTTTGTCCAAGAGAAAAAAAAATCCAACCGCATCTGACTGGGCTTATTAACAACAAAACCATCAAAATTTCCATTTATTATAGTCCATCTATTAATGCTTTATTGATAGACAGTCATGCAAATGTTTGCCTCCATCTGGCTGCCGTCACAGGCAGGTGAGTCAGCCTGCAGCATCCCGCTTTCTGGGGAGAGAAATCGAAATAAGATGAGTTTTCTTTGGGCTTTCTAAAACCCGTTCCATTTTCCAAAATGCCTCTGCCATGACATCAAGCAGAGCAATCCTCAAACTCCTCTCCCATCGATGCCACCCGTCAGGCCCCTTGGCCAGCGCGGGACACCCAGCTTTCCCAACACCCGCTGGAGTTGAACCGTCCTTTGAGCATTGGCCGCAGGGCCACAAGGATGATCAGGGGCCTGGAACATCTGCCCTATGAGGAGAGGCTGAGGGAGCTGGGCCTGTTCAGCCTGGAGAAGAGAAGGCTGAGAGGGGAATAAAAATTTTTAACAGTGAGGGTGCCAGAGCCCTGGAACAGGCTGCCCAGAGAGGTTGTGGAGTCTCCGTCTCTGGAGATCTTCAAAACCCGCTTGGACGCAGTCCTGTGCCACGTGCTCTAGGTGACCCTGTGTGTGCAGGGGGGTTGGACTAGATGACCTCGAGAGGTCCCTTGCAACCTTATGCATTCTATGATTCTATCATTCTATATATATGTGTGTGTGTATATATATAAATATAAATAAATATATAAGCAAATTCTTAGCTTGAGACGTATGACACAAGGGAATCACTCTAAATTTACTAAAATAGATTTAGCATTGGTAGTACATTTTTTTTTCCACAGATAGGACCTAAATCCAGAGCCTCAGAGACCCCAAGAGGTGCCAACAGCCTGGCTGGCCTGGTGGGGATTTAAATGTCTCCTGCTCTCTGAGCAACGGATCGGATTGCTACCTTATGGCATCTAAAAAGAGCACCATGATTGTCATTCACAAAGCAGGAGCCCAGCCATGGCTTTTCCAAGAGGAGCTGAATTTATCCAGAGAAGAGGACTCCAAGTTCCGGAGCTTTATCAAAAATAAGAGAGTCAGGACTGTGAAAGCACAGAGGGGGGAAAAAGAAACAAATGAAAGCTGATATGCTTAAAAAACAAGGTGATAGGAACATATAGGAACACACAGGAACATGAAAAGAGGGGAAAGAGGGAACACTGAGATCCCTCTACTCAAAAGACAGAGGCTTGAGCAATGCCCACGAATCAGAGCTGCTCCGTTCGGAGCGCGCATCTGACCTACTTGGTTTGACTGCAACCTGATGTGCACATTCACATGACTGATTTTCAGAATCACTGAATAAAAACAATTTAGGCAAAGCAGGCAGCTAAGGCAAAGGGGAGTTACGCTCTAGGTCAACACAAGCATTTCTGAGTCGCTTGCGACTTAGAAAAGGTAACTTTAAAGCTGATGGCTCAGCATAGGAACCGTGGGGGAAAATATCAGATATTAGCTGGTAAGTATTGCCTGTTACCAAGTCACTCTAGAAAATAGGGCAAGCAAACTCTTAATAAATAAACAGAAAAAGAGCTGTCTGGCATGGAGGGACTCCAGTTTCATCTGTGGGCACTGAGAGTTTCATAGCAGCAATACCAAAGCCTCCACACGACTGAGAATGTTGTGATGAGTTTCCGAGCTCCAAAGTACTAAATCCAACATAGAGAATTTTATATTACTCTCTGCTTTGACACACACACACAAACCTACAGAACCAAAAATCAGCATCTGCTTAAATACAAGCGCTCCTCACTTAATTACAGTGATATCCGTGCTAGGAATACGTATCTTAAATGGTTTAAAAAGAGGGCATGCCATGAAACTGAAGCCTGGTTTTCATTGGATTACAGTTTTCATAGCCCAAAGGGTTATTAAAGATTATTAAAGAGATATTAAAGATCGAAAATATGAACTAATGACCGGAAACTGTTAGGGAGTGTTACAGAAAACCCTTGCCGAACATCACGTGCAGAAGCTTGGCCAACACATTGTGCCTGGTGAGCACTTTTCTTCTGTTAATTAAAATGATGCTTAGCACAGATTATCAGACTCCTTCCAGCCTCAAGGGACATCCAACACCCAGGCTTCGAAATGGAAGAAAGTCTGGGCAGGGTCCTGGGAGAGCAGAGCCTGGTGCCTCTGGCTGCGCAGGAGCACGTGCTCTTTGGCTCCTGCAGGGTTCAGAGGTGTCTTCCCAGGAAACCAAAGCTGTGGGGATGTTGCAACGGATTCCTTGGCTGAAAAGGGAAGTCTAAGGGATGTCTGCTCCGAAAACGATGTTGTGATAGGACAAAACTGCTTTTTATAAGAAGTTTCTTTAGCAGCTGCAGCTGAATCCAAGGCAAGCAATACCTGCTGACCAGAGCAGCCCCGATGAACTCCAAGGCCTGATTCCCAATCAGAGGAGACTTTTGCATATTCTCCTCAAGCAAGACAGCAAGTTGCCAAGCAAAGGACCACGCACAGCTCCTCTTTCCCCTGAACTGAGCAATTTTTTGGCAGGGCTCCAGCAAAGACCCTCGGAGCCACAGGCAGCTCAAACGGCAGGTAATGATCTTCCCTTGCTACATATCAAAGGGTTTTCCTCTGAGAGGGCTGATCTGCTTTACAGAAGCAGGCCCATCGAAGGCTGAAAGATTCAAATCAGCCCCATTGCCAAGCAATATAACCGTTCACTGAAAACATTTACAATCTCGAACTTCAAAGCATTGAAATCTCTCAGGTATAAGTAGGGTCTCTAATATCCATTCTTCCTTGGCATCGAGGCAAATCTCTTTCCTCTGTGATAGCAAAACACCACGTTTAAACTTCCCAGAGATATAGTAGAAGCTGCTGCTTGGCTGCGATGCTGTGAGCTCCAAGGCAGCAGTAACGATGGCTGCTGAAAGGCAGGAGGCTGTGGAGGAGAAGCCCTGGCTCTACCTGGCCCTCAGGACTGCCCTTCCTAGGGTACATGAGGAAAAGGCCCATCGGATCTCCGATCCTGTGCCTGTGTCTGTCTCGACTCTTATAAAGCAACCAGAAAATGCAACACAAACAGGAGATGTGGCTCCTCCGTGAATGACAGGAGTCACTAGGTCGGCATTTTATTGACAGCGCTTTGGAGATCGCCAACGCACAAGAAATGACCTCCGATGCCTTGGAAGAAGCCGAGAAAAGACAGGAGGCAACAGACACCCAAGCTGCTGACGCCAAGGATAGAGCCAAAGTGGAAGATGGTTGAAAACTCAGCACACATCTGCCCGTCTGTGGGTTCTCTCTTGCGACAGACGGATGGACAACCAGCCCCATGGAGAGCTCCACGAGCCAGGGTCGTGTCACCAGCCCGGGCAACCAGCCTCATCCTGGCGGGGATCAGCAGCAGCACCGCATCTCCAGCCACCACGGACTGTCCCCCAAGGCAGAATGGATATCTGGGGAGTGCTGTGACACACAACGGCCCCTCAGGAAAAGCCCTCGGTTCAGATATCTCCGTTGACTCATCATGACCCACCCCGTGACCACACCAAGGTTCACAGTGATTCAGATAAGCGCTGAGCTACAGGGGATGACTGTGCTCTGGAGATGCTGCAGGCTGTGGGGTTGAGTTGGCTTCGGCTTGCAGAGTTTCAGTTGTTTTTTATTGCAGAATTTGGACGTTGTGTAGGAAATGACAAAGGGCCCTGCCATAAAGTCAAATACGGCCCTGTGACTACCACAGCAGTGTGCGGGCTGAAAGAGCAGCTCAAATGGGGATAAACGTCCCCAGCACCAACGGCGAGGAAGGGACTGACACCCATCTCATCCATCCAATTTCTCCTAAATGTTTCCCACAGTTTGTGAAAGGCTACCTTCTAAAACTATAGATTATTTACAGACCCATAAAGCCTCTCTGTTTTTAACCACCAACAACATGTCTTCTGGCTTGTATTATTGTCTGTTCCTTAAAGCAATGCAGAAGAGGAGGATCTGCTCTTGACTTGGTCCCACGACATGCACAAGGTCTGTTTTAATAGGCAATAAATGACTGGGGAAAAAAAAAAAACACAGTGACATTTGCGATATTTAGATTGAAAGGCAAAACAAATTACAGAAAAGGTGAGAAAGTTTGTTGAAAACAAATTAAAAGCAGCAGCTGCAAGGGAAAGAAACTAAAGTTTCCGTGTTATTTCTGTTACTCCGTTAGAGCCTCAGGGAAACCATACACTATTAAAAATGCTTTAAGACATGACCACAGAATGTCAACATAATTAAAGATTAGAGCAAAGAAGTTTGCAGAAGCAAAAAGAAATCCTTCAACAATCACAAAATTGCTTCCAGTTGAGGAAAAACTTTGGAAATAGGAAAACTGCCAGGAAATCAGTTGATTAAGATGCAACAGAAATACAAGACTGTAACTGAAAAGAAATCCAGCCTTCACGATGCTGTTTTCTAAGGACAAATTTATGAAGGTTCCCACACCAGAATGGTTTCAGATGCAGGATTTATCTGAAAAATTGTTTCAAGGAATGAATCAGCAAAAGAAATATTGGTGGGGGGCAGAAAATATCAATGAAAATAAAAATCGCGAGGACTCAACAGGACCCACCCAAGTTTTCTTCAGGAAATCAAATGTAAAACTGCTAAACAATCAGCAGGAGACACAACCTTTTGCTTAAATTGGCTGCAGGATCAGAGAACTGGAAAAGGCCGAGTGTAATATCAGTCTTTAAAAGGGCTTGAAGAGGATCTGCAAGGCAAGGCTGTCGTTTGTACCTGGCAAACAGATCAGAGCGTAATAAAGCACCGAATGAGAAGGCGCCCGGGTGAGCGGACATAAGGACAGGGTCAACAGGCTTTCAGAAGGTCACACCTCACAGACTCGGTGACTATTTTTGAAGTGGCCAGTGAGCAAGCAGTTAAGGACGGTCAGCTTGATAAGGGCACTTCCATTTGCAGACAGCTTTTGATAGAGTCCCTCACTGGCGGCTCTTACGGAGAAAGAAAGGGAAAAAGGAGGAGCAAAATATCATCAAAGAAGAATCCTTATTATGGATAATTAATGGATTAAGATACAGAAATCACAGATGCAGGGGAACGATCACTTTTTTGCAACCAGCATTTTAGAGCCCTCTGCAATGGGATAAATAGGGTATATTCGTAAGTGGCCTGGTAAGGAAGTGAATAATGAAGGGATAAATTTGCTGAGCTACTAAAATTTATTCATTCTAAGCTAAAAGTGAACACAAAAGAAAAAAAAAAAAAAACGTTGACAAGGCTCTCTCGAAAGTGATGTCTTGTAACACTGTGACAGGCAAAACCCAAGGTCGAGCAACGTAGAGCCACGCGCACAGGGCAAGACAACAATCACCTTGCACAGCAATGGGCTCCAAAGTACATGTGGCCACTCTGGAAAGGGATTTTGAAGTAATTTAGGACAATTGTCAGAAAATGGCAATTTAATGCTCATCAACAAATATAGACTGTTCAACCAAAAATACACCATGAGGCTATTTTGGGAACAACACATCTGTAAGGCAATTCAAACACAAGAGCGGAGGCAGCCTGGCCTCTTGCCTTGCTTCTGGTTTTCTTTCCTCCCTGAAAAGAGATGCACCGAGGTCTGGGGTTTTGCAAGGCTCCCTTGGAGCTTTCCCCTTGATTCAGGCAAGGATCTGGAGGGCTCTCACCAACCGGGGACCTGCGCTGGGTGCGTTCCCAGGCACAAAGTGGCTTCCTGGCGAAAAAGGGATCTTGCTCCGACAGCATTCCCAGAGCTTGGCCACAGCGCCTACGGCTTCCTGTGCGTCGACGAAGCCCTCGGCAGAAATAAATTTGTGTTTTCCTATTAAGCAGGCTGGGAAGGCTGCAGGGCTCTCTTTTGGATGGATGCCACCCATGCTCCAAAATTAAAAACTGATGCAAATAAAACCCCCAAAACGTATCGTTATCCATCTCGGTGACAGCTCGAGTCAACTGAATTCATCCCGGAATGAGAAACAACATTCGTTTCAGGCATATAAAAATGCCAAAAAAAAAAGTACTGCTAAAAAAAAGAGCGGCAGTAATGACATACCAAGAGGAAACCAACTGGTATTTTTAGGAAAAGGGGGAAAGGAAGAAGGAGATAAACAAATAAATACAGTTAAAACGGCCCCAGTGCCTACAATACAAGAGGAAATTACAGCACAGTACTGCCGCAAGCAAAACAGCTCTGGGTAACTGCAGCAAGCGGCAACGTAAAAATCCTGACTTTGCAAGTCTATTTGTGCCTGGGCAAACGAAACTAGACCTAATATGTTTTTTGCAGCAGCGAAAATTGTAGCCTTTTATCCATCCCGTAATTGTATCTTTACACCTTGCAACATTTCGTCCGTATCACAACTGTCCCTCTACCTTTTCTCTTTTTCCCTTGCTATTGGGGACTTCAATAATTTGTTTGTGAGCGCTAACACATAACGTGTGGAGGAGCAACACGGCAGCAAGACCCTTGGGGACGCAGGAAACAGGGATCAACTCATGTCATCTCTGAAGAACGCCAACTTAGGTGCCAAATAGTGATGGTTCCCCACATCCCTGCAAGGAGGAGAGATCTACATCCAACATACGCAAGTATCATCCGATGAAAACTTTGCATGGGGTTGTGTTTGTCCAAAGCGCTCTTCATGTTCCAAAGTTCCTCCATCCCTGAAGATCTCCGTGCCAATGCAGGCGGGACGATAAATCCTGTCATTGGAGACAAGAGCGTGGCCATATGGGCCTGCCACGGGAAGCTGCACTCGCGTTGGCTTGCAGGGGACAGACGGGATACAGCCGCATCCTGGTGCGGAGCGATGCAAATCGGAAGCCCCAACACCATCCGAGCAGACTTAGCTCGGATTCAGGAGACATCAGGGCATGCAAACATGTTGTTCACAACGGGAAAGAAAGGGCAAAACCAGAAAATAATATATTTTCCATACTGTAAGCGACACCACCAGTTTCAATATTTCAAGCCGTCAGTTTAAAGGTACTCTTGAAATAGGATAGTCTGAAATAGCCCTGCCAAATTCTTTCAAGGATGAAAGAAAAACCACTTACCTCTCTGGCGGCTATAATTCTTGGAGGATCTTTGTCCCTGCGTGCATTTCTGTGCATCACATAGCTCAGATCAGATCATTTATACCAGCAGAGACGGTCTAATCTGCAGATTTCATCTATCTGTCATCGTGGTCCGGCTGAAAAGGTTTAGCTTTGCAGACTAGAAGTTTCTAGTCAAATTTAAGGCTAAGATGTTTACTCGATCAGTGTAGTGCATTGTAGGTGTGTTGGTATGGAAATACATCAAGAAAGGAAAAGCAGATAAAATAGGTTATAAAGGACATTCTTTATTAAGGGGATAGTTCTTTCAAGTTTTCTCCCAGAGTGATGTTTCCTGATACCTTATTTCTGCGAGGCTAAGGTAAATAAATGCCTATAAAAAACCCAATATGGAACAGCCTTTCTGCTTAAACAGAACTTTTCTTGCCGTATTAGTGCAACTAGTCAAACACTAGTTATTAAAGGTAAAAAGTGACAATCTGGCTTTACCTGCTCTGCAAATGACCCACAGGGATGGTTTAAAGGACAGCAAAGCACCACATGCCCCTCGGTTACTTTTTTACCGTCAAACTCCAGGTGAAGGAGGAAGCTAAAGAGAGAGGGGCACAGACTGGGGGATGCCCTTGCAGGACTAACAGATTTAAAGATCTTCACTTCATACAACTGTCTTCCAAGTGGGCTCTATCTCCCGGATTTCCAAGCAAAACATCTGGAGCAGCAGCAGAACTTGCAGAAAGGGAGGAAAGGAAGAGGCTTGTTGGAATTTTCCACTCGTTGGGACTCAAGAGCTGCCCGAAATAAAAGGCAGGCAGGCGATCTGGGTAGCTGCCGAACAGCATAAACAAGGAAGCAGAATCCAGCACCATCCAGCAGCGCTTGAGGAAAGCTGCGGATGCCGCCTGGCCCGGTGCGCTCCGGCGTTATCTGCCGGAGACATCTCGCGAGTTTGCGCCCACGGAGACGCATCCCGCATCCGCAGATCCATCTGCAGAAGGAGCCTGACATCAATCCTGCCACTCTCTGCAGCGACGCTGCTCAAGGAGGATGAGAGGAGAGTGGGGAAGGTCTGCAAGGGCAACGGGCCAGGGGAACGCGAGGCAGAGCCGCAGGCACCTCGCGCGATGACGGTGCAGTTTCAATAGCCCTGCCACATGTTTCACGGAATCACACCGAAATCCTGCTGCGAACAGGGAAAAAGAAACCCGGGAGACAGTGGATCATCATCAAGGGGCAGAAGACAACGGAGCCAACACACCTCGGAGAAAACACGGTCAAGATGCACACATTTCCCGGACAACACCAAGCTCACCGTGTCCGATTCAGCACCAGGAGGATGCGCAGGAGTGTGAGCGCGGGGGAATACCAAGCGCATGAGACTTTCTACGAAAACTCATCCGAATTTTCTTCTGCGAGATGGCAGGGAAAAAGATGGGCACGTCATCCTGCTTCCTTCCTCTGTGTCAGTAGATCTTACTTGAAAAGGGAAAGGAGTTCAGGAGAAGATCATTGGATTCAAAACGCAGATTATTTGGGCCATACGAGGGGGGAAAAAAATATATATATATACATATGACTGGCCTTGCATCTTGCTTGGCTTTACCTGGACACTTAGTAGCCATGAATATGAAGGAAACTCATTTTTGCTCTGGCAGGGCCACCTAACAGGGGCCAATTTGCTCCAATGATCTCTGGAGGGAGGACTCAAACATCTCCTTCTCATTCTGGATGAAGGAAGCCAATAAATGGATGGCCCACCATTATAACATGAATTTTCACCTACAATTTCTACAGAATAGCCTGCTAAGATTGCCAAGAGGTGTGATGAGCTTGCCAAACAAGCGAGCTGCTTTCATAGTGAATTGATGGCGAACACCAGTTTCCTTGAAGGCCATCACCAACTTCAGCTCCTCATGCACCTCTTCCCATGCCTAACCGGGAGGACCAAGCTCCTTGCTGTGAAACTCATGTGAGATGCTCCTCTCTTTCCCGGCAACACTCTCTACCCTAAAGCCTCCGTTTTGCTGCTCTTCCTCATGGTAAATACATATACACAGAGGCAGCTCATGGGCAGGAGAGCAGGCTCCAGCACTGTGCGTGGAGAAGGGCATCCAAAACTGCTCCCTAAATCATAGAATCATAGAATCATAGAATGCTTAAGGTTGGAAGGGACCTCTGGAGGTCATCTAGTCCAACCCCCTGCACACGCAGGGTCACCTAGAGCACGTGGCACAGGACTGCGTCCAAGCGGGTTTGGAAGATCTCCAGAGAAGGAGACTCCACAACCTCTCTGGGCAGCCTGTTCCAGTGCTCTGGCACCCTCACTGTGAAGAATTTTTTCCTTAAGTTCCTGTGGAACTTTTGGTGCTTCAGTTTGTGGCCATTACCTCTAGTTCTGTTGGTGGCCACCAGTGAAAAGAGGCCAGCACCATCCTCCTCACTGCCTCCCTTGAGGTACTTCTAGACACTGATTAGATTCCCCTCTCAGCCTTCTCTTCTCCAGGCTGAACAGGCCCATCTCCCTCAGTCTCTCCTCATAGGGCAGATGTTCCAGGCCCCTGATCATCCTTGTGGCCCTGCGCTGGACTCTCTCCAGAAGCTCCACATCCCTCTTGTACTGTGGAGCCCAGAACTGGACACAATACTCCAGATGCGGCCTCACCAGGGCTGAGTAGAGGGGCAGGATCACCTCCCTCGACCTGCTGGAGATGCTCTTCTTAATGCACCCCAGGATCCCATTGGCCTTCTTGGCCACGAGGGCACACTGCTGCCTCATGGTCAACTTGTCCACCATGACACCCAGGTCCCTCTCTGCAGAGCTGCTCTCCAGAAGGTCGGTCCCCAGCCTGTACTGGTGTCTGGGGTTATTCCTCCCCAGGTGCATAAAGCCCAGAACGCAACCACTACCCACAACACAACACGAGTTTGACTGCACGAGGACTCCTGACAAAACCGTGCACAAAACTGATGCGGGAAAACCCCGTCGCTGGCCGCACGGAGGCCGTTCTCATAAAAACCCCGGCTCTACCCTGTTGATCTTCCAACACAGGCGTCAGGAGAGGCGCAAAGCAGCGGGACAGCGCGGGCGCCCGTAACAGCAGCGGAGATGGTATAAACTCCCCGCAGCCATAAATAACTCGCCGTAGTAAAGCCGGGGAGAAAGGATGCTGAGGGCTTCAAGCACCTTGGGCTGCTTAAACTAACTAGATTAAAAGCAGCCCAGCTCTGTCAACACATGCTCTAATCCCGCTTCCCGGCCGCAGGGCGGCCGTACCCGGAGCGGCTCCGGACCAGCAGCGCCCGGCGGTGAAAAGCAAAGCGGCAAAAGGGAAAAACACCGATTTGTCTCCCCGAGGGGATTACCAGGCACGTTTAAAGCACTTTGCAGGCCTAATGAGAGAGAGGCAGCAAACCCCAAAATGTGAGACCTCCTGCCGCTCCTCAGGCCAGCTGCACCGTCGCATAATAGTTTATGTAAGTAGGATTGGAACAAAATGAATTAAAAGTAATTTCGTGTTTCTTCCGAAGGAGAGGCACCATTCAGAGCCAACGCGGGAAGGGATCTAGCTCAGAACTGCATTTCTCCTCCGCGTTTCATAAGCACGCGGCGTCTCATCGGCTCATCTGTTTTGCCAAAAGACTAAGGAAAATCACCGAGTCCCTTAAGACTGCATTATACATTTTCAAATTTCAAGTGTTCCTATTTTATAACTGCCCGTAACTTTGGGCATCCATAACCAAAATGTTTTCTTGAGAAGACATAAGGAAACAAACCACGCAGGTTTTTTTCCCCATCTTTCAAGCTGTTTTTTTCAGATCCAAAAAAATAAAAAATAAAGTGGCAGCAGCTACAACATGTCCATCTTCGAAAGTAATTCCCATGTACAACTTCATCCTTTGGCCAATATTAAATGTGGCAAAACCTCTTATTCCTAAAGGCAAAGATAATGATTGAAAGAAGCAAGCTACAGAAATAAAAAATATAGGAGAATAAAGTATAGGGTTCTCTGGAATTTGACACCCTCAAGGTGATGATAGGAGTTTGTTCAGCAACACACAGCCAGGCAGCTCCCGGGTATTACACCCACCACCTCTTCCCTCCGGGAAGCTCCTGGGCATCCAAGGGAACCAGCAGCAGATGCACCCTCTCCGCCAGCTTTTTAATTGCACAGCTAGAAGAAGCCAGGGCAAGAAAGTAATTTGAATTCAGTTAATAACAGAAAAAGCCATGACCAACGCTGACTTCATGTCCATGCACAACTTCTAAGGGCTAGAGGTCTAGGGAGGAGCACCCTGAGGCCATGTCAGCAGAGGCCACGTGCTCCGAAATTCTCTTAATAGAGCTTAAAATTCACCGACAAAGCAAAATTACAAAATTAATGTCCTTGTTCATGACCCTACAATTCCCAGAAGTGCCCTGGTTGATTCCTTGCAAGAAGACATCCGTCTCCGAGCGAGAGGGCAGCCTGACGCCACCCTCCACAGGCCCCCAGCTCTCCATGAAGTGGTTGCCACTCTTCCAGCTGCCAGGCACCTGGAACAGCCTGCGAGCCTCGACTGCCAGCAGAGACCCAAAACAGGCTGAAAAGCAACGTTTCCCTGTCAGGAATTACATAAAAAATAAAGTTCAAAGGCTGTTCTCAATTACTGACATTTAGCCTCTAAAAGCCTCTCTACCCACCAAGACCTACAGGGGTTTCCTTGACTTTCCAGCACCCTGGGCCAGAAGAAAATGGGCAGGTGAACTTCAAACAGACCGGCTGATGCACTTGTTTTTTTCCACATCCAAACTGAGGCAATGTTTTTGCCCAGGATGATTTTTTGGGGCCTTCAGAGGTGCTGTCAAATCCTAATCTGAAAACTGCCCGGTGTGGCAGGTTGCTCCATCAAGTATGAGAGCCTGTTGTCCCTGGCAGATCCCGGCATCAAGTGAGGAAGGGTTCATCATACTTGCCCGGAGAAGCTCAAAGTTGAGAGATGCTTCTCAGGTGGCACGGATGCGTCCTCCCTGTGGGCTATTCGCTGCTCCCTCCAAGGTGTGTTGTAGCTCTTGGAAAACAAGGAAAACTCCCGAGAGGAGGGCAGGAAATTGCCCTTCTTGTGGGGGACTGCTAAGCACGCTCAGCTTCAAAAGGCTGCAGGTGGGATATGCAATATGTCACCGCTGCCCTCGCTCCGGCACCCGGCTGGCCGAGTCTTTGAACACCCCTTGGCTTGAAGACATCATTATCTGCAGGAAAGCACTTGCCCTGCTCAAACACACGGGCTACAGGAGGCCTATCGAGCCTGCATTTTGGCTTCGCAAACCTAATTTAAGCTCTAAGTCTGTACCTTGCTAGTGGGACTGCGTGATTGGGGCCTGGGACAGCATTACTAGGAGCTAATGGCCCCGAGGTCTCTTCCAGTTCTTTGCAGCAGCTCCTTAAATGCACTGTTATGTTCCCTTGGCTTTGGGACAACTGCATCCATCATCAGCAAGCACTAACGATCTCCTAGTGGAAACATTCATTTTGATTGCGCTAGAAAGGAAAAAAAAAGGTGTAAAAGCTCTTCAGGTGCAATAAAAGGAGAGGAGGATGAGGGAACGTGGCAGAGGGAACGTGAAAGCAATGGGAAAACACACTTGTGAGAATGAGAGCTGTTAGGGAGAGTAAGCAAAGGACGGGAGGAAGAGAATTGGCTGGGGAACCTGATACGCAAGAATCCGTCTATGCAGGAGAGCGTTTTGTTGTTGCTGTTGCTGCAGCTCTTCTTAGAACATGCCTAATACACTTTATTGCATTAAATATACATGCATTTTTCCTCTATTGACAATGACCTAGAAATACCTCTAAATCACTTGTGATACAAGAGAATAAACCAATCCACTTAATCATAGATTCGTGGAGAATAAGGCCAACATGATCACCTATGCCGCTGCGCAGAGCAGAAACTACAGTTTAAGGGCTGTGGGAGAGGGCATTGGGGAAGGAGAATTTTCTATTATTTAATCCTCGTGCGATGGTAGATCCCATTGCACCCTGTAGGAAACTCTTTCTATACTCAATTATTTGCACTATTTACACACATTTTAGTGCTGTTTGGTTTTCAGAAGATTAAAGACCTAACTAAAGGCCTGGACTAAAGGCCTAAAAGCAGAGAAACGTGTCACCTCATTGCCCCCATCTATTAACAGGCCCTGGGTTTATCTTCACCACCGAGCACGCGCTAGAAAGCTCTAAGGAAGCCGAGATACTATTAATAATGTAATAACTCGTCCTCAGCATTAAATATGAGCGAGGAGTGTACGGATGAGGAGCCTCCCAGGAACAAATGCTCCAAACGGGACCACACCGGCCCTCACCATGGCCACGGTGCCCTTCTTACCGCAAGGAGGTTTTTGCACCCTACCTGGCCGTCTTTTGCCTGGGCAGATGCAGCCGATATGCCACCGAGTGGGACTGATATTGCCACAGGATTAGTGGAAAAATCACCGGAGCCCTCAGCGTGACGCTGTGCTAGTTGCTGTCTCGGAAAATCAAAGCGCGGTGTCGCGTGAGAGCGGAAAAGGTTTGTGGCATTAGGATGTGAAATCTGAATATATACATATATATTTTTGACAAGTTCAGATGTACATTGAGTCTTCTAAAAACAATTATGAAGTGCAGGAACAAGGCAGGTGACTAACCACCCGCTTGAACCGAATTGGAAGCACATGGGAAAGCATCAAATCCAACGCACACGGAATGGGATAAACGGCTTTTTAAGGCCCTTTGCAGAAGGGAACAGCAGTGCACGACGCAGCCCGGCGCAGTGTGTGACGTATCCCGGCCGGAAAGATCCCAAAAAAGCCACCGTGACCGAGCGGCGTGGCCGCACGCAGGATGGATCTGCTGGGTCAAATTTTCACTTGAACCGCAACAACCACCTCCCACCTTCACAGAAGGTGCCGAGAAGGAAATCAACCCCTCCAAACTCTCCCTGATTTGTTTTTGGAAAAATAAAAGAGAAAGGGACAGATGATGTCTCGGGCTACCAAAGCGCTGAGGCCTCCAGAACACCCTCCTGCTTCGTGAAATTCGAGCCCGTGCCCAGCCTGCTAATCTGTGTGTTTGTTTTGGAAGGAAAGGCATTAATATTTCACACCTGACACTTGGAATATCGACGAACAGGCTCGCGGGGGAGGTTTTGGGGAGCACCCGAAGCACCCAGAACTGCACCCCGAAACCAAGGAGCTCGCGGCCACCAGCGGGACGGTCACAAGTGGGTAAAATAACAGTTGCCAAAGGGAGCACGCACTGCAGATGCCACAGCCTGCCCATCACGAGGCAAAAATACTAATTGAAGCAGCCCAGGGGGATACTTAACACAGTAAATATTTTGACTCGATCAGTCAAGCAGGCCCCTTGGTTCTCCTCTTTTTCCCATGGCTTGCAGAGCTCAAAGCGCTGGAAACATTCGCTCTTCTCCCGCATTTAAAACCCGGGACCAGTTGCCACTTCCCGCTCCGGATTTTGGGAAACGAAGCAGCGTTTCCCAAGCTCCGGTTCAGGGCTTTGGCACAGGGTCACCCTTTAGCTGAGCAAAAGGGCAGGCAAAACTACCCTAAAAGCGGAGCAAAAGGCAGAACCAAACGTCATGTTTTCTAAGCAACCATTTAAAGCGAAATGGAGACATGTGATTTTTTCCCCCATTGCTGCCTGATCTTCAATCCGTGAAAAAAAAAATCTCCAAAATGATGTTCCACCCTGGGGTTCAGTGAGCAAAATATCATACTTACTATCCATTATTTCTCTTGTCCTTATTGCAAAAAAACAAGCCAATACCCAGCAAATTTAAGTGAGCTACCAAAAGGGCAGAAGGGAACACCTGAACTGCACTAATACTTTTTTTTTCCCTAAATCTGAGCTATTTTCTGTAATTTGGAGAGTCGCTCTCAATCTAACTCCTGCGCTACTCTTTCCTATCGTGTGATTTTTGCTCCGGGCTCCCCTGACTGCCAAACAGGCTGATGAGAAATGTCTGTCTCCATAGACTCTCAATCTAACTCCTGCGCTACTCTTCCCTATCGTGTGATTTTTGCTCCGGACTCCCCTGACTGCCAAACAAGCTGATGGGAAATGTCTGTCTCCATAGGCAGGACGTTTAGGGAGCTTCCCCTTAGCACCACGTCCCGCATCCCTCCCTGCGCGCGCTCCGCACCGCCTCGGTCTGCAGCCTTCCCCTTGCTGCTACCACTCTTTAGTTCCTAAACGTTTACGGCTCTGCTACTTTCATCTCGAGCTTGAGAAGAAAATAAAGGGAAAAAAAACCCAATAAAGTATTTTAAATGCCTGCCTTAGTCAAAACCAAAATCTTTTCTTCTCCGTCACCTTCGCCTCGCAGTGAGGCCCCCCGAGACGCGAGCGCGTAGCTCCACTCAGAAACATGGAAATTCAGCACTAACCAACGCCAGCGAACCAAAAAAGAAGCTTTTTTTCTTTTTGCTAGCATTAATGATGTTAAAAGTGTTGTGACAGGCTCTTGCGTCGGCTGCCAGCAGCTCCGTGCGCCTCCGCGGGCTCCGTGTTCCTCCCGGGAGCCCGCGCGCCGCGGCCGCCTTTCCCGGCTGCCTTTCCAAGCCTCCACCCCACGCGGATCCCTTCCCGACAGGCCAAAACCACCTGTGGGGACAGTCTGGATCCCCAGAGCAACCACGTTGCTTTGGCCAACATCGCGCGCCAGGAAGGGAGGACAGGAATTCAAGGGCTTTGCCAACGCGCCCGGAGGGAATTGCTGAGGGAAAATCCCAAGGATTCACCCAAGGCTCCACATTTGTTGGAGGAAGCGAAGATCCCGGTGGGCTCTGCCAGGGCAGAGATCCATTCCCAACCTGGAAATGCAGCAGTCGGAGCGAGGGTGAGTTTGTGAACACCGCACAGCACCCAGGCACCGGAGACACGTTAGCACTCGAAGTGCTGCCGGTTCCCTGCGTATTTGTGGCCACTCTTCAGCTTCCCAGGAGCCCAAGCTCTCCCCACCTCCTGTCCTGGAGCTCATCCAGCCAGGCATAGAGACAGACAAGAAAACCTTCTCACACTCCACTGTTGACCACCAAACGCTCCAGAAAACAGAACTAATATGGTAAAAGTCACGCACAAATAGGGAGGTTGTTTCTCCTGCAACCTTTCTTTGGGGTACCAAGAAAGTCGCCTATGAGAAGCATCCTATTCCAAGCTATGTTTCTAAACCTGGGATCATTTCTACTCCTTCATGCAATCCCTTTTCCCAAGTCTGTCAAGTTCCACCTCAAAACGAGTTGGCACCTCTCAAGCCTATGAGGACCCTTTGGGAGACTCCTCCACATCTCCGCTTTCCAACGCCTGGAACCCCAAGCAAAGGTCTCAGTCCGAAGGCAACCACAACCATGGGATGTTTTCTTGATCCTATGGGTTTAAAGGATAAATCTGCATCTTCAGACCCTCTCCCACATGACAGGGCCTCCGATGTCCTGGCCAGGCTAGGGATAACCTTCCCTGTGCTCATTCTCAGCGTTTGAATACCCCTGACCAGAACCATGCCCAACACCTCCAGGTAAGACTACACCAGAGTCTTGTAAAACGGTAATATGTTCTCATCCAGGCTGAAAATACCTCATCTGATGCAATCTTACACTGCATTAGCTTTTTGCACAGCTGCATCACACCGGCGGATCGTAATCATCTCAACCGAGCCGAGCATCCGTCTTCCATCCTCCATCACCTCGGCTGCTGGGCGCTCAGGCTGTCACAGGCATCCAAAACACACAAGTGAAAATCTGAATTCCCAAACGCTGGTATATGCTGCATAGCCCATAGCAAGGTGTAGCTTCTGCGGGAGAGTTTCTGCTCCCCGAAACCCGTGTTGCAACCCTTATTGCATTAAGAAAGTAAATGCAATAAAATCCGGTACATATGCTTAAAAGAGACTATTTCCTCATGTAATACAGCAGGGGCTGTGAAAATATATATATACATATATCAAAAAGTAGCATTTCCCTCACTTTACAGTGACTTGTAGCTGTTACGTTGATGTGATTTATTTCATTTAGAGAAAATAAATTGCCCAAACGTTTAGAGACACCTCCTTGCTTTTGCCTTGTCATTCTGGATTTCCAGCCCTTCTCTCTGCGCACACTCACTCATTGCTCCACCAGAACCGTGTCTTGTTAAACCTTTTATAACCATAAATCCTGGGGCGTCTTTTGCACGCTCGCTCCTGCATCTTAGCAAAACCTCTTCCCTCCGGAGGCCTCTCTTTTCCTTAATTCCCACTCCGTTGACTTGAATTAAAATCCCTCCCTGTTATCTCTGCTCCCCGCATCCCTCCCACACGCTGCGTTTAAACCGGCGCTTCACAAACCAGCCCGGTCACGGGGCGCCCGCGAGCGCGGCGGGACGGGGACGAGCCCGAGGGCCCCGGGCTGCCCGCAGACCCCTCTGCAGCCCATGCACTTAACTGCGTTAATTAACTGCAAGGGAAGGCAGTGCTGAGGGAGGCGCAGGGACACCCAGTCGTTGCCCACCAAGGCATCAGTGAGAGGATCACAGAGCCACTTTGGTCGGGAGAAAAAGGGGTTGCAAAGAGTCGGTACAGCTCCTGCTTCACCACAAGAGCAGGAATAAAATCTAGGTGCTCCCGAACTGCTGGCTCCAACAGAAGTTGCAGCATTTTGGTTTTCGTCTCAAACGAGGATGGAAAGGAGCCCCGGCCGTGCCGTTTGGGTGGGTATTTTTTACCAGTGAAGCCAGGTCAAGCGAGGGCGAAGCAGGACCCTGCGCTGCAGCGGGGCCGTGGTTAAATACCTCCCTCTCAGACAACACAGGTTTTAGTAGGAAAATCCTACAACCGGCAGACGGAGCAGAGCCCGGGGCTGCGCGGCAGCCCAAACCGCCGCGTTCTCACCCCGCGCGCCGCGTTTCTCCGCACAGCTCTCCCGCTCCTCACGGCTACTCCTGCAAACACGCTGGGGGCAGCGCTAGTGGGGCACAGGCTTTTCAAGGGGGCGCGTCTAGCCCTGTCCCGCCGCCGCTGCTCCGGGCGCCTGGCGCTCCAGCTGCTGCTTTTTAAGGAAAGAAAAGCAAACGATGAAGCGGCACCGGGCAGTTCCCATGAGCTTCTGTGCCGGTTACTCCTCTCCGTGGTTTTGGTTACATAACGGTGGCCCCGCGCAAGGGAG
>NW_010577035.1:948-16116 GCF_000705375.1 Tinamus guttatus | reverse complement strand
TAAGGCAGCCGTTGCACAGCGGGAGCGCTTGGCCCTGCGCTCCAGCCTTATTATTTATTTACCGCTGTTAAAAGAGTAATTAGCAGCAGGAAGGAAAGGAGAAGCCCTCCAGTGCAAGAGCCCAGCACCATGCCCAGCCGAGCAGGGATCCAGGGCGAGAGCCTCCCCGCTTGGAGCCCTGGGCCTCGCTCCAAGATGAATACGTGAGCCATCCTCGTCCTGCCTAAATAGTAACAAGTGCCTCCGTGTCCCTGTCCCCGTCCTCGCCTGGCCGGGCCTGGGGGAGGCAGCTGGTCAGGTCCCCCAGGGCCCTTCGGCCAGGCTCAGCCGCACGTGGCTGCAGTTAATTGGGGCCCTGTAGCCCAAGGAGGCAGACAGATGGACACAGCGGTGCCACTTGGCTTGGAACTCCTCGGATTTCCACGTTTCATGGCCCTGCGCGCAACGGGCGGCGAGCAGGCAGCATTCCCCTCCGCCACACCAGGGAAAAGGCAGCCCTGGGAAGGCTGGGAGCAGGGACTCCCGCCAGCGCTCGGTGGCAGGGATGGCGACGCCAAGGCTGCCCATGCTGCAGGATAGTCCTGCAGCTGCCTCCAAATCTCCTTGCGCTCCTCCTGCAAATTAGTTTTTTCCCTCCATTCTGGTCGCTTCCCCTGGATGCCATCAGTAGCCCTTGCAGCAATTCTGAATGTTACTTAAAAACACCCCTCTCCTGATCCCCCGCAGGCCCAAAACACAAATCTCCGCAGATAATAAATAATAAATAATAAAGTGCCTCAATTTCTGTTCTTCAGGTTGAATCGGCCCTAAGCGAAGCTCCTGTCACCCTGCACCATGATGAGAGCTCTCCAAACAGCAGGGACTCAGGCTCTGGCCACATTTTCATGGACATTTCACTCCTGCGAGGGATGGGACACAGGTTCCCAAGTGCGCTCCCAGGCCAGGGCAGTGGCAGGGGGACAAGAACCAGGGGGACAAGGACCAGGCCGCCACACTTTTCCATGGAACAACTTACACCGAGGCCCTTGGCAGCAACAATGTTCACTCCAGGGCGAGAATTAATTTCTGGCGGCTACAGTTAGTTAATGCAGGAGCTAAAATTATCCGAGGAACAAAGGGCCCCGGCGTTCGGCCCTTCTTTGCAATTAAAGCTCACTGAAATTCTGCACACAGGCTATATTTAAGGAAATTAAGCTATAATTAAGCTAATTATTCGCAGGGGGGTTGTCCTCACCATGGTGGAGGAGGGAGTGGAAGGGAAGGCAGGCGGCAGGGCCAGGCCGGGCATCCCCTCTGCTTGCAGCAGGAAAAAAGGAAAATTTGCCCTGGGTCATGCAGGAGCCGGGGCCGGTGCTCCGGGAATGGGAGGCTCTGCACGTTGGGAACGGAGCTGTAGGAAAGCGGCAGAAACGCAGCAAGAGGGGGAAAGATCCCAGCCTGGAGCTGCGCCAGGTTGTTCCCGAGCTCCGGACGCCCAGAAGGCTCTTGAAGGAATAAACTAAGTTATAGGAGATGGAATGTGAGGGGACAGGGAGACTTCACGCGTTGCCTCCTCCTCGCTCCCATGCGAGAGATGCGGCATCCCCGGCCCCACAGCCCCTGCTCCCTTGTCCCCTGCTGCCATCGTGTGGCCTCTTCATCCCTTCCCTTGGAAGCGCAAGACGCCTGTAGAAGGACAGACCCCGGTGAGGGGGAAAATGGAGCACCCCAAAACTCAGGGCACAGGGAAGGCCCCTCCAGGGCCTCTCCCCGACAGCAGCAAGAAGGGGGCTGAGCTCTGCGCCACATCCAGAGGGTGCTGGATGCACACGTAGGTGCCACCTTCAAGCCACCAGCTTGGCATTTCAGTGATAAAACCCCTGATTTTCCACATTTTCACTTCTATTGCTGTCTCTGGTGACCTGAGAAACTTTAAACTTGACCTTCAGGGCTCAGCACAAGATGCTTCTTCCACCAGCTCGAGCCCAGGCCAGCACCTTCCCAAAGGTCATGAGCCAACACATGCTACTCCAAATCCTAAAATAAATGCAAAACTAGGTCTGATTTCACCTTAAATTCCACAGAAATAGAAAGCACTACTGATGTCCCCCTGCGAGACGGCCCCTCTGACCTGGTTCTCTGTTGGCTTTTGAGGCCCCGGTGGGGCAGTGGCAGCAGAGCAGGGGGACGTCCGCACGTGGAGCAGGAGCATCGAGCACCGGAGCCACCCGAGAGCGCAGGGAGGGAGGAGAGGTGGTCACGAAGGACAAATAAGTGGTGAAAATAATATATTTTATTCCTTAAAGACCTGCTAGTTTCAGCTAACACAGGTGCTGAGGCTCCCAGCCTGCGGCAGCTGGAATTCAGGAACACCCCGGATTTGTAGGGTACGGGATTTCCTAGTGCGGTGCCTCAGTCACTTCCCTGCCCTGCTCCAGGGGCTGCATCTGCTAGAGCCACAGGGCGAGGGGGGACTCAGGAACTAGGGAACGTGAGACGGGTCCAGCCCCTAGAGTCACACTTGAAATTAGAAATCCTATAAAATCAGGGGCCACAACAGCACTCTGATCTTCCCAGTTCCCAAAGGGGACAGTGGGGATTGCCCCATCGCTCCACGCACAAAGTCACAAGTCTGGAAAAGCACAGGAGACTCCCACGTCCCCAAGCAGGGCGAGATGCATCCCCTGTGCTTGGCCGCAGGTCTCCCAAAGGCCAGGCCTGCAGCAGAGGGAAGGAGATTAATTTGCTAACGAATGTACAGCCATGTCGCAGCAATATGGATCCAGACTGCTTTTCCTAGTGGGAAGCCTCGTTTGGAAGAGGGCAGCGAATCAAAGACATCAGATCTCCTCCCAAAGCCGTCCCTGGCCTCCTCCAAAGGCATCAGGGCTGATGGGGGGAAAGGAGCAGACTGCTCCTCTAAAGTCTGTATCGTTTAGGAGCAGCAACTTGTTTTGAAAACTGGAGAATTGTGGCTTTTCCTGCGGGAAGTCTTGTCTTTGAATCATCTGCCACAGGCAGAGAGTTGGCCAGGGTCTCTCCTCTCTGCTCCTGCTCCTAAATGCGGCAAGGGCAGAGCTTCGAGCAGGCCACACAATGAGAAAAACCCCGGGGAAGAAACACACTTGGGTAAAAAACAAACAGGGGTGAATAAGTCCAAACACTAACCAGAGCCTCGGTGTCCTGGGGGTGGCTACAAGGGCAGGCTTCTCCCAGGGCAGCTTGGCCCATGGGGGCTTTGGCAGCAGCGAGCCCCGGGCTCCGGGAATGGGAACTCCTCCTTGCTGAGCGGCTCCTGGGAAGGACGTGGCCTCTCACTGCAGGAAGGAGTCCAGTTTGGCTTGGCTAGAGCTGGAGCAAGGGGCCGCGGGCGCCGGCCTGGACACGTTCTTCTTCTTGCTCCTCACTGCTGCCGGGCGGATTTCCGTGGGGTTTGTCTGCAGGGGAAACTGTCAAGGAGGGCAAGGCCAGGGAAAACTGAGGAGCAACCCAGGACTCGCTCCAGGATCGCAGATCTGGGGCCCAGCAAGGTTGCTACCAAGAAAGAGCTCCCAGCAGGAAAAGCAAGGCCTGGGCTTTGCTCCCTATTCACAGGAGCAGGGCTTGGACATATTCCAGCCCCGTTCCCCCCAGCCCCAAAGGAGCACTCTCCACTTCCATGCCATCCCCTAGCATAAAATGCATAAACCAATCTCAGTGTCTAAGCATCCCCATTTGTATTTCAGGTGTGTCACAGCAAGCACCTCCGTGAGGGAAGCCACAGCACCCCAGAGCTGCAGCCCCACACAGAGCTGCCATCGGAGCAGCAGCACCTTAGGGACCCCCTTCTGAGACAAAAGGAGCAAAAAACCCTCCCTGAACTGGGGAAGCTCCTGGCCAGTCACTACTTGCTGCAACTGGGGGGCAACTGGCACCTCTGGCTCAAGCGTCTCACACATGGGAGCCCGCTGGGCCCGCACAGTGAGGAGAAACCCAAAGGGCTTTGCGGAGACCCAGGAGGTTGAACAAAGGGCAAAACCACCTCAAAACAGCACCGAGCTGTGAGCTCAACACAGCCACGGGTGCCGATCCGTGCAGGGAAGGATACAGGCTGTATGAACTTGGTTCTGCCTCCCAAGCCGTCGTAGCCCACCCTCACCTAGAGGGAGAGACAAGGAGATGTGTTTGGAGCAGGGCAGCGGAGCCTTGGCTACCTCTGCCTGCACCGGTTAACGGAGAGCCAGTGAGCTGAGCACACCGCGGGCCTGGGAAGGGGTTACGGGCACTTGGAAACACTCTGATGCCTGGACAATGTCCTCACCTTAGTGGAAGAAAAACAACAAAAAAGCAAGCAAAAAAAAAAAAAAAACCCATCCAAGGGCATGAGTAGAGTTTGGGTGTCTCAGCGTTTTTTTGGAGCAGGCTGAGCCTTCCAGGCAGCAGCAAGGCGTAGGATTTTGTGCCTGGGGCTGAGCGCACAAGGAAAACACCCCAGGAAAACGCTCCAGGGAGGTGGAGGAACAGGACCCAGAGGGTCATCCAGCTGCTGCCAGAGAGGGGCCTGAGCATCTGTCCTCCCTGGAGCCCTGCAGGAGCGGGAAGGAGCTGGGTCACATCCCAGCGTATGTCAGGACAGAGGTGCAGGGGCCCCTCTCCAGGGAGGCCCTTGTACTCACAGCGCCCGCGTGCTTTGGGGGGCCCAGCAAGCTGCCCGAGAACGGCTTCTTGGAGAGCACCGAGTTCCTGATGAAGGCTGGCAGGAGTCCCCTAAGGGCCTCATCCTCCAAGTCTTCTGCCCAGTCCTGTCCCACAAAATAAAGCGGAAAGTCTGGTGACCAGCGTGATTTGATGCCTTGGATTCATGTACAAGCAGCATCAAGGATGTAGGCAGCGAAGCAAACAGTTACTCCCGTACCATGGCTTGAGCTATGGTGCTTCCTCCCTCCCTTCCTAGCTTCAAACTTCCCCCTGGGACTCACTGCTTGGACGGAAGGAAGGGAGGGAGGGAAGAAGCACCCGGGCAGCCTGGCAGACCAGCCCCGTGGCCCGCGTAGACAGACCCACCCTGTGCATCTGGCAAGGATCATGTGCAGGGACACAGCATCTCCCCATCCTCCTTCTCCCAACCAATTCCAGACGGCCTCTCCGATGTAGTAATAAATTGGTTCCAGGAGACACTCAAGGAAAGCTCTTGGGAGCCTGTTCTGAGGCTCTGCAGGGGCCCAGTCTGCGGTGGCTGCTTTCTACATGGACAAGTTGTTTCTCAACCAAACAACAGCCAAACTTGAAAGGCGATGCACAAAACAACATTAGTGTTTTTACCTCTGCTGTTTCCTTCAGAATTTTCTTGGACAGGTTTACCACAGGAGGCCTGTAAGAGACCGAGGGACAAGTCAGCAGAGATTTATTATCCAAGCAGAGCTGGCCAGGGCCGACGGCGAAACCTGCAGCGCGGCGCCAGGCTGCGGGCGAGCTGGCTGATCTCACAGCCGCTGTGGAGGAACGGAGACTTTGATCTCACGCAGAAGCACAAAGAAGAGAGAGAACTCACGACTTTTTATCCAGCTTCTGTCTTTTCGCTGGGCTGGAAAGAGATCTGCAGGGCTGAGGCTCGGGGGTATCCACATCAAAAGTGGCATCCAGATCGATCGGCTCGCCGTGGGCCGGGCGGTGGAGCTTGGGGTGCCGCAGCTCCAGGGGAGCGGGGCTGCGGGCACACACAGAGCAGACGTCAGCAGCAGCCCCAGCAGGTGGGCACAGAGGCACAAGCTCCACTGAGCTACACAACAGCAGTGGGAACAGCACCGACACTGCTGCGCGGCGCACACGAGGCAGCTCGCTGCGCTGGGGCGGGAGCACCGGCTCCCGGGAAGGAAGGGCTGGATAAAACAGAGGATCAGGCTGGGATCCTCTGCCTGGCCCAACTCTCTGCTCCCCAAACTCCAGGGCAGCTCCCTAGAAGGCCAACCCTGAGGCACGAGTGGGAGGCAACCAGAGGAGCAGCTTCCCTGGCAGGACATGGCAACTAGAGCAGAGTTTGGCAAACTCAGCTCTTCCTTCCATCCCTTGCTGACCCAAACCCTCAGAAACACACACTTCTTTCCAGGTAAACCAGACCCCACCTTGTTGGTAACAGGAGAAACAAAACAGAATGCAAGCAGCTGTGCCACCATGATGCCTGCCAGGCCAGAGCACCTCTGCCTTCTCAGCACGACCTGGTTAAACTGTCAGCTCTCCCTCTGCACTCGGGGTGAGCCTCACCAACCTTTCAAAGACCAGTCTGCTCAGGGTCTCTCTGGTTACAGATGGCACTTTCAGAGTATCCTGCAGGATTTCTATCTTCTTCTTCAAACTCTGGTGGGCAGAGGGAAAGCAGACGGTGAGAAGAGTGTTTGCAGCAGGTAGTTTTGCCCCTTCCGTGATGCAGCAAGGGGCAGATCCAGGGAGGGAAGGTGGCCTGGGTAAGCTGAGGCAACCCCAGCCCGGCTCCTGGCTCTGCAGCTGCAGGCCGTGGCCAGCTGCCAGCTACTGCAGCCCGAGGAACGACGTGCTCACCAAGATCTCCTTATCTGCATTCTTCAGATCCTTCTGGGTGCTTTTTAGCTCCTCCTTTGTCTTCTCCAACTCCGAGATGGTTTTCTGCAGCTGCACAATAAGCACCCCCCGAGGAGCAGAGGGCTGCTTACGCCACACACGGAAGAACAAACTCTGCCCTCCGAGCACAGCTCTGTGCTCTGCGGCACCCGCCACCGTCCCCCCGGCCCCAGGGCTGGCTGTCCCCAACACTGCCCCAGCAGCTCTGCCACGCGGGGAGTCCTGGCCAGCCCCTTCCCCTGGCTGCCTGCAGAGGGATCTCCAGGGCTGCAGAACACGGACCTCCCTGCAGAGCTCCCAGCGTTTGCGCCCCGCGGTGACAGCTTTCCCCAGCCTAACGCTGGGCACCAGCTCCCACCTCTGGACCCGACTGCAGCTCAGCAAAGCTGCGGCCAGAAGCAGGCCCAGATACGGACTGGGGTCTTCAGGCAGGGGTCACCTTGTGTCTGTTACCCTCTCTTACCTTGTTACCGACAGAAAACACCTCCTTCTTCAGTTTCTCTGCCACCTCACTGGATGTCTTCCGAGCCTCCTTCAAGTTCTCATATTCCCTGCAAACGAATGACAACACAGTTTGTATTTGTAGTAGCAGAGTCTCTCTGCTGTACTTGCATGAGGATCGGGTGAGAATTCCCCAAGACAACCCAAGACCCTCGTTTGGACGCTCTGCAACCGCAAAACCACTGGATAAAACCCAGAACACACCCAGCTCTTCAAGAGCAGGGCCAAGCGATCTGCTGAGCAGCGGCGTGCCAAACATCCCACCCGGGCCACGCGGGACTGCCATAGGGAGCCCCCTCTGGCACCTGCAGCCAAGGGAAGCCTCCCTGGGCACATCCAGGAGGACACAGCGGCTCCGGCGAGCCCGGAGCACCTACTTTTTCAGGGAGACGCAGTAGACCGCAAGCTGCTCCAGAGCCGCCTGCCCCACTCCCATCTCACGGATCATCTCCTCCACCTCGGGGCGCTGGCTCTGCAGCAGCGCTTCGATCCTGCAAGAGATTCCCCCCGAGCCGCCGTCGCAAACCGCCCGGGAGCGAGACGGGAGCGCCGCTGCCACCGGGAACGGCTGCTGCGGGAGGCCGGACACGGCAGGCGAGGACATCAGGACGGACAGAACGGAGATGGGGCGGCCATACACACACACTGCACCTGAATACACTCACACACACACATATATATGTATATATACATTATGTAAAGTATATCTCTATACACACACGAGTGTGCTCAGGCTCTGCCCCAGCGTCCTCCCTGGCTGTGCAGGGAGGCCTGGAGCCAAGCCGGCCTGCAAACAGCCCCAGGCCTCACTGCTCCCCAGGGAAAACAAGGAAGCAGCGGCAGGAGCAGGGCCGGCCGTTCCCCGCCGCGGAGCCTGACGAGGGCCAGCAGCCGGGGCCGGATGCAGCCTGGGGCAGCGGGACCCTCTGAGGGGGATGGAGGCGGCGCGGCCGAGCCATGAGTGGGCAGCACCGGGGGTCTCACCGCTCCATGCTCCGCAGCTTGTTCCGCAGGCGCCGGGCCTCTTCCTTTGAGCTTCTGTTATCCTCCTGCTGCTGTTCCAGGAATTTCATCTGCTTCTGCGGAGGAGCGAGCACAGCGCGTCAGGAGGGCTCCGGGGGCTGCGAGGGAAGCGGCCCAGCTCGCGCGCACCGCGTGCCGAGCCCGGCATCGGGTCCCCTCTCCCCACGGAGCCGTCAGGTGCTTGTGCTTACTCCATCCTCAGGGACCCTTTGCTTTTTGCAAGCAAGACGGTCCCCACAGCAAGTCCTGCTGCTGTCCCCCCTCTGCAGGCGGCTCAGGCCCCTTCCCTTTGGCCTCTATTTGTGGCAGGAGCTGCTGACAGCACCCGCAGAAACGCTGCCCAAGCCCCTCACAGGAGGGCTCGGCCGATGAGGACACCCCCGGGTGCTCTGCTTGCCCTGGAGAGGCTCCAGCTCTACCCCAGGCATCACCCTTGCAGGTTTGCAAGCAACGGGTGGCATCGAGCGTGCCCCTCAGCTGGACCAAGCTCCGAAACCTGCCCACATTAGCCCCTCTGAGCAGGGCTGCGCTGTCTGGGTGCTCCAGGCCTGGTTTTCACACAGCGCTCGCTCCAGAGAAAAGGCTGCCCAGGCACTAAAGCCTCTTAAGGTCTCATATTAAGCTTCTCTTTTGCACAGGAGCTGAAGGATCTTTATCCGCCTGCTCCCAGCGAAAGCGGAGAGGTGTGAAACTGCCGGGGCTCTGCAGAGGGGCAGCGGGGCCGTCTCGCCTGTTACTGCCGCCTCGGCAGAGCCCAGGACAGCCCCCATTTGCACTGCACAAGCTTCACGCGTTGATGTTCAAAGGAGGCCGTGCTGGACCTTGCTGGGCATTCAGCTGGGGAGCCACAGGAAGGACCCCCAGTCCCTAACCCTTCTGTCCTGCCCGTTAGCAGAAGAGCTTGAGCTGCTGCAGAGGGGTTTCCGCCAGGCAAGGTAGCAGCGGAGCCTCCTCGCAGGAGGCCGGGCAGGAGCAGAGCACCCTCGAAGCGAGCAGCAAGCAGCAGCTTCCACTTGGCAGCTGTCTTGGAGGAGCTGGGAGCGCTGGCGAGCGCAGAGCGTCCTGCCTGGGGCTGCCACACGCGCCTCGCGCTGCCACCCCGGGCCAGGCAAAACGGCTGGCGCTGGCACATGGCGAGACCCCCTCCAAAGGAAAGGGATCAGGAAAGGGCAGCTGCCCTCTGCGCTCCCGTGGGGCATCCGGCCTCATCGGCATCGCTCCAGGGGGATGCCCTCAAGTCACTCCGCTCTCATCCCAACAGAGACACCCCAGAGAAGCGGAGTTTCCATGTGCCCCCCAAACCCTCGTTCTGGATGCCCAGTACAGAGAGGTGACCGGAGCGCTGGCTCCCTGGGCTGCCGCCCTCGCCCTGGCCCCAGGACAGAGGCAGGAGCGGTGGCTGGATGGCAGCCCACTCTGCTGATTTTTTTTAGTTTCCATTTGATTTCCTCTCCAATCAAACCGCGGAGCTAATTTTCCTTGAATCCCGCCTGGCCTGAACCCATTTCGGAAGAACATTCTACCGCAGGGAGCCCACGTTCCTGCGCCGGGGCCAATCCCCACGCACGTTTTGCACCAGTGCCTTTATGAGCTGCTTCGCTGGTGAGGCTCGGGCAGCAGCTCCGGCGCCGCATCCGAACTCCCCCTGGAGTTGTCCCGATTCTGCTGGTCCCACAAAGAACCCGAACAGAACAGAGCTGGACAGAGCCAAGGTGCTGCTGGGCCACAATGTACCTTCAGGGAGGAGCAGAGCATGTCCGTCTCACCCAGCACCTTCTGCAGCGACTCTATGGTGGCGTTGCGCGTGTCCAGGGTGTCCCTCAGCCCATCCACGACGGCTTGGCATTCCCGCTTCTCCTTCTCTGGAAAAGAAAGGGAGTCACGAGCCCCGTGCACGAGGACTCGGCACAACAGGCACCGCTCGGCGCCCCGGCTGCAGCCCGAAGGGGCTGAGCTCAGCGAGCGCTTCCAGATTTTCTCCAGCAAGGATAACAAGTTCCCTTAAGCAGCTTTGTCCTGCGAGCAGGAAGCTGGTGCCTCCCAAAGCAGGGACGGGCAGAGCAGGGCGGTCAGACGGAGCCGCCGCGGCAGCGATGCCATTCCGGGAGCGCCAGGGCACGCGCCGAGAGCTCCCGCTTTTTACAGGTGCCGAAGCCCAAGTTGTGCTGCTCCAGGTGCTCCTTTTCCCCCCGGCACGCAGACAAGCCAGGCACAGGGCACATGCTTGGAGCACCAAGAAGGGGGGCAAAAGCCACTGGATTGAGTTTGGCAGCACACGAAGAACAGTTGACAAGGGGACCCCCCGTACCACCTAACAGAGCACAGCCGGCATCGCTAGGGAGCCACACGCGTTGCATGGTGGCAGAAAGCAGCAATCCCTCATGCCAGGAGCGCTGCGAGCAGAGGAGAGCCCTCAGCTCAGCATCTTCTGCCTTTGCTAACGCTCCTCTGTGGCTTCAGCATCTCCCTGGGCAGCAACTCGGCACCTTTCCGAGCTCCTTGTCCTCCGAGCGGCCCCGTTTCGGATTGTGCCGCCGTGTCCCATAGAAGCACAGACAGAGCCAGGCAGGACTTCGGCAGAGGAGGGACGTGCGGGAGCAGATGCACACGGTGGCCAGAGGAAGCGGCCGCACACAAGGGTTCCTGCCTCTGTAAAGTGCTTTTCTTCACTAATCCAACACCTGAGGCAGCCCTGCCTAGGGATGCTCCCCTGGGATGCAGGGACCCCAGAGCCACTAGAAAAGTTAGGAAAATTCTCCTTCTCCTGTCCCCAGCTGCCCGGAGCAGGGAGCAAGAGCCCAGGCACTCCATGCTGCTTCCAGCTCCCGCGGTGCCTGTGAGCTCTGCACAGAGCTCCAACCTCCAGGGCCCTTTGTGAGCTGATCAGACACCGGCACTTACCCAGTGACTCCACAGAGCAGGAAAGATCTTTAGAGTGGAGAATTTCCACTCAGGAGCCACCAGAGAGCAGAGTGCCCACAGCAAAGGAGGCAGGAGGTGGGAAGCAGGCTCTTCCTTCCAGCGCGAGGACAACAGGACGGGACGGGAAACGTCAAACCCAACCTCTACTCACCAGGAGCTGAGAAGATGAGCAGGCCTCCAGGCAGTTTTTCTTGGATAAAATCCTAGCAAGCATCCCAGCCACCTTCCCCAGAAGATTTGGCTCGCTACCAAGTCCCTAAACTCAGCGAAGCTGGCAGGAGAACAGGCCTCAGCACAGAGCCCGTCCAACACTGCTCCGGGCTGCGGGCTGAACCCTCTGGAGCAGCCACCGGTGTCCGCCCCGGGGAAGGCACCGGAGCAGCGGCTCGCGGGGCGTGGGTGAGCCCCCCGCAGCCCCCCAACATTTCTTTCCCCCTTTCTGCTAGTGCGCGTCCCTGCATTTCTGTCACTCACACTGACATTTTCCTTTCGCTGCTCATGACTCATGTGCTGATGACAGGCTGCCTACAGACGATGCTCAAAACCCATCGACAAGTCTCCAGGGCTTTTGCTTTCCCTGCCTCCCTCCACCACCCTCTAAAATTCAGGAGGAGAAGATGGAAGCGCACACAGAGCGCGAGCTCCGGCTGCTCCCGGGGCGGCGCGCGGGGCCCCGCAGCGCTCGGAGAGCCCAGAGGCTGCGCGGGCTCCGCGTTTCCCCCTCCTGCACGAGGGGCAGTGAGAGGGGCCGTCTGCAGCTGCGTTTTCCCAGGACGCAGACCACAGGTTTTGTTTCCAGCAAGAGCACGTTTAGAGCTCGCGATTAGATACGCTTGCAGAGAGCACCAGGGCCAAGCAATAGCCCTGTGGGCTGCTGTTTAGCTTTAGGAGAGGCTCTGCGCAGAAAAAGCTCTGCAAGAAGCTGGTCCAGCAAAGCAATCCCAGCCAGCACCGTGCGCACCGGGAGGCCGGGTCTGCAGACAGCTCCTTCGGGCCGGGGCGCCCGCGGGCGGCTGCCACTCACCTTTCAGGGCGAGCTGAGCCTTGGTCCTGTCCAGTTCGTTCTGCAAAGCAACAGAGAGCCCCGTTAGCACAAGCCTCTCAGCGGGACGTTCCCCGGCGCTCGGAAGCGGCGCCGGCACCGAGCAGGTGCCAAGAGCAGGACGCAGCGGCGGCGAGTTGCAAACGAGCGTTATCGCAGCAACGCAGGGAGCATCTCCAGCTGGCACTCGTCAGGGGGAGCAGAGAGGATCCCAGGCTCATCTTAGCCCTGTCAACCTTGTGTTTCTCACACTGTCACTCATCTCGCCGCAGCTAGATAATTTTGGAAGGCTCTCAGGAAACAGAGGAAATCAGACAGGAAGAATTTGGGTACCGTTTTACCTAAACAAGGCAATAAGGCAGGGCCGTTGCCAGACTGGCTGCACTGAGGCTTAGGAGCAGCAGATGCTGCTGCTGTGGTGCATTTAAACAGGGTGCAGGGCACAGGACACGAGCGCCTGCACAAACACACGAGAAGGCAGCAAAGCGCATGGTCCAGGGGCACTAACTCGCAGCATGTTGGGTGCTGCATCGCTGCAGCCTGGATGCTGACAGGAGCTGACAGCTACCTTGGCCGGCCACAAACACATGAGCCAGAAATGAATCCGTAGTCGACCCGGGGAGCGTTAACGTCTCCCGAGCGCCACACGGGGCTGAGGGGGATCAGCTGCTTCAAACATCTTCAGTAAGGATCAGAAAGCAGGAGCAAATACCACACAGTTTAAATTGCAGATAACATAATAATACGAGTTGTCAACACTGGCTGAGAGCCAAAGGAAATATAGGGAAGGCAGAAAGAGGGTCAAGAAAATGAAGCCTCTTTCCATCTCTGGAGAAAAATAGAAGAAAGGCGATGAGCAAAATGCAGACGATGCCTCCAAGAGCTGCGTTACAGAGAGCTGCAGAGGGAAGCAGGCAGGGACTGCAGTGGAATAAAACCACAATAAAACGCCAGCACACGGCGAAGCGGAGCACAGAGATCCGCGCGAGCCGCACGGCGACGCGCAAATCCAGCGGCCGCGGAATCCGGCCGGAGCCGGCCTCCTGCTAACGACACGGGGAGGAGGGAGAACACGGGCTCCAAGGCTCCCGGGCGGCAGCTGGGAGCAAAGCCCGAGCTTGGATTTGCCCCCAGGGGCAGAGGCAGAATTAACTCTGCTGCAGGGAGCGTTCGGAGAAGCCGCTTCCTCGGAGCCCTGTTCAGGGACGATTAGCGACCTTGCGAGATGCGCTAATTAGCATCCAGGGAAGAAATCCTGGGCTACCGTGAGCGGCTGCATCAACTGAAGCTGAAATCCCTCATCCTCCGCCACGGCGGCGTGCAGCTTCCCCACTCCGATGGAGGGAAGCTCCCTCTCCCCTCCGCCAGCCCCGTTACGAGGCAGGGGGGTTGCGGGATCACATCCTGAGCACGGGCAGCTGGTAGCCCAGGTTTCTACTCTTCCTGGGAAAATTATCAGCGGGAAGTGAAAATTACGAGCAGGAATCCTCTTCCTCCTACCTCTTTTTTGGCAGCCAAAGCCTCCTCATGGCCTTTGCAAAAAGGCTGGCATCTTCACATGTCCAGACGAGCCTCACTGTGCTGTCAGACCCCAAAACTGCCTCCTTTCCTGCTCTTGCAGCACCCACATGGGGATTATTCTGATCAGCGAGGACCACATTTAAGAGTGATACAGGTTAAAGAAAGGCTCAGCACCAAGAAAAGCTTCCAAGAGAGAGATGTCACAAGAGCATTTGGCCTGTGACCTGCAGCCACTCCAGGGAACAGAGACACTTCAGTGACCCAAAATACTTCAGAGCAGAAGCAAAAGTGGAAAGAAACCTACTCTCTGGAAGATAATTAAATAATTCTCCATCTACAAGAAGACATTTCAGAGAAGTCCACAGTGCTTGGAACCACTTGGGTCGCGTCACACCACGGGAGATGGAGTTTGAGTCTCACCGTGATGGTCATTTGCGTTCTTAAGGCGCTGCACGTCCCCTGAGGACATGGCAGCACCACTGCAACAGGGAGCTGCTCGCAGAGCAGCTTTGCCCAGTGCCAGAAAGCACCAGTACAAACTAACTAGACTGATCTACAAAGAGAACAGTTGATTCTTTCCCATTAGTGACCTCTGTTTCCTAATTAGGAAGCCGCACGTTTAGGGCTCAGTGTTGTGACACCAAAACCAACTCTCCGGCAGAGCGAGCGCTTTGGGCAAGAGCCCCACGGCAAGCAAGGGAGCAGATCTGCAGCAGAGCCTGTCGAGAGGGGGAGGCCGAGGCACCCGTTGCATCCTCATCCTTTCCTAGGGAAGTTTTCACCCATTTCCAAGTCACTTCTGCTGCGGGAACTGATGTGAGCGTGTGCGAAAGGCCGCGCTGACCCGCGCCACGGCCTGCGTCTCGGGGACGTGGCTTCCACAGGTGACAAGGCTGCTTTTGCCGGTGCCTCTGCGCGCACGCACACGCACTCGGCCTCCACTCCCCTTGTTAGGGGTCCTGGAGGACAACAGCTCGCTGGTGACATCACAGTCTGGCTTGCTTCATCTTAAAAAACATATGAGGTACATATAGCTGTTGCCATGACGATGCTAATTATGGTAATTGCTGCACATGCTGATTCTAAACACAAGAGGGTACAAGCATCCCGTTATAGCAAGGTCAACTTGGTTTGGTTTTTCCTTTCGGAAGAGTTAACGGGAGCACACAGGGAGCCAGGTTCATCCACAGGAACTCGGGGGAACGGAAGGAGCGTCCTGGGATAACCCGGTGGAGAGGATGGCCCCTGGCGAACAGCTCATACCTCCAGCCAGGGTCCCCGTGGGGAGCACTGTCCCCTCCTCCCGGGTTGATGGGATCCACTTCCCAATTCCTCTTGGGAAAGCTAGGCCTCCTCTGCATGCCGCCCTGCTTTTTTACCGCTACGTGCCACGATCCTGCCCGCATAGAGGGGCTTCCTCCGACAACCCCTTCTCTCCAGGGTGGTGAACATGGCCTCATCCCCCCAGGAACAGCAGCAGCTGGATGCTTCCGTGCTGCTGCTTTGGGAGACTCCCAGGCCAAGTGAGAACCAGAAGGAAGCACGACAGAGCTGAGGAGACGTGAACGCCCACGCAAGGCCAAACCAGGGTCAACCCTAGGCCACCA
>NW_010577034.1:0-43515 GCF_000705375.1 Tinamus guttatus | reverse complement strand
GGAAGTATTCAACAAGTTTCAAAGTTGTTCTGTTGATCTGTTGATCTGTTGCACATTCCTGTCTGAGGTGAAAGATTTGTGAAGTTTGCAGCTTCTAGAGAGAACCAGGGGTCTGCAGGGTCACACTTCCTCTGGCAAAGTGCCATGGCGCTTAATCCCATGAAGAAATTTACAACTATATAATTTCCTTGTCAGACTAGCAATGCAACTTCACAACCTCTTGCTCTGAAGACTAGAAGCTACTTCTAATTTCTAGGGTAACTTTTTCATGCCTGTTCTATTTAAGTGCTTATTTAAGTACTTTTCTCCCCAGCTGATACTTTCCCACCTTCACTTATGGAGAATTACTATATGTCCTCTCAACTGTTATTTCTAGGTTGAATAAACTAAACAAAGCTCTTTTCATAATATTGGAGACATTTTATATATATATTTCTCCTCTGTATTTTGCAAGCATATGTGGCGTGTAAGAGCATCTACTTCATTCAGGTTACCTGGTCAAATACCTTGTCAGTGCAAAAGGAAGAATAAATAAAGAAGGAAATTGTACACAAAATGCACATTGATTTCCAGAAGGAACTGAGAAAAACTGTATTAAATTATCAGTATGGACCTTTCTGGTTTTATTTTCTAGTCTATGATCATGTTTTTGCTAAAGAAAAACTCTTTTTGAGGGAGTTATTTTTCTGTTCATGTCTTGATCTCTATACTTAGGATATAGGCCCTCTTTTATTGGTTAGTTCCAAGTTGTTCTTCTTTTCTGTCCTTTAGTTCTTCGGATTGGGGTGCAAAAAAAGAAGGAAATTGCTTTTCCATTACAGTTGTTTCTTGTCAGAAGTGTGTATGCTGTAGGTAGAAAAATCAAATCTACTGCAGAAAGCTACAGTTGTTTCAGGATTTTCATTTTTTTTCTTTGACATGGTATTTGTTGTTGCTATGAAAGGAACTATCAAAAGAACAAACAAACATGTCATGTTATTGAGACAAGTTTCTCATACGTAATCCAAGGGAAAAGCTCTCAGCCCTGAAGTTTTTGCTGTCTCTGCTAGTAACCTCTCTAAAAATCTAGTGACCTCTTTGTGGGTAAAATTTGAAAACCATACATAGATTACAGAAGAAGTAACTGTTGAAGAGGTTAATAATTCAACTGTCTTAAAGGGGGCAAACAAACAAAATGTCATTCAGCATGGCCACGTGGGAGGCAGATCATCTAGAAACAAGACTATACCATCCTGACGTCTCAGGGAACTATGATTACAACTGGGATGTTGGAAGGATCCAAAAATTATGAGGATTCAGAGAATACCCAGAAGGAACAGGAAAACAAGCCAGAATGATATCATCTTCACTCAGAGAAATTTATGCAAAGGGCAAATTCATCCTAGGGGATACTTGTATTTCCTTGTACTGATAATGGATTCATTAGGGCACCAGATATCTGTTACATCCTGCTTCATTTGTTAGTGCAGCTCTGACTCAGCTTCTGAACAGTCTTCCCAGAAAAATGGATGTCAGGGAGGCTTGTGTGCAGCTGCCTGTAAATAAACCTATTCGTATACAAGGCAAGAATACCCTTCCTAGCACAGGAAACCGGCAAAGATGAGTTTTGCTGCCTTTGGATATGCATGTGTTCAAATATTTAATCTCCTAAGAGGCTGTGGTGTCAAAACGACTCTGTGTATGCCCAAATCGACAAGAAGGGTGAGTGTGACTCATTATTGTTTCTTGACAGGCTCTACACACCATGGGAGCAGACATCTGGCAGGCTAGGCTGGAAAACACCATCTCGTTCCTGCGATATAGCCAACTGCTAGATTTTGGTGGGCCCCAAATTGGGCGACTGTTTAACAAAAAAAAAAAAACACTTTAGCCAAATAAAAACATTTTTTTTCAGTTCTATTAATTATTTTTAAGTTTTAATGTGAAGGAATAGGTTTGCTATGGTTCCAGTGGCACAGAGCTATTGAAGTGACTGATATAAAACAGATGGTTCACTGTGTGGCAGTCTTAAAATCTGAAGGAGTACTAGTCAAAATGAATCAGAGATGCTACAATGTCAGGAGTAGCTAGGAGAAGCTGACAGAGTACCACAGAAAGAATGAAAATTAAAAGATATTATAAATATTTATTTGTAGCCTGTGTTCAAACCGCTTCAACTGAAAAAAGAATCCCATTATTAAAGTGCAATTTACCATTCAGAATAAAAGATTATTTCTGTCCAAGGAACTCACAATCTGAAAAGGTTAAAAAGACAGAAGAGGAAGGTGACAACGTTGAACAGAGAACTACCACTTTACAGTGGTGATTTGCCATGCAAGTAGCACATGGAACATATAGCAGATCCATATCCAGAGCTGAGCCCCCAGTCACAAAATCCACTTTTCTTTCTGTCTGAAATCAGTGCAGGGAGAACGGTTTGCTAGAACCTGCCAAATCCAATGGTGACTGCAAGACTACAGACTTGGAGTTAGGAAAACAAACCATCTCACAGACCTGCACATAACATGTTTGATACTTAAACAGGTGATTAAAATGTCAAGACAAATTTATGACTATGCATGCCTAGTGCATGAAATGAGGGATAACACAGCAGTCACCAGGCAGCAAAATGCATAGTTGAAAGTATCTCCAAAATGCATATACAAAAGGCAGGAGACAGACTGCTGTTTGGGCATGTGTCTTTCTTGAAGCATCCTAAGCTAGTAAGGAGCTAAAGAAGGCTAAAGACCTTTATAAAGAAAGTGTGGTGAAGATCACAGGAGAACATATGCACACCTGATTTCAGGAGATGGGGAATGTATGATTACATCTATAGTCTCCTGTTAGCTCCAAGCTCAAATGCTTCAACCCAAATCCTAGCCATCCACACTGCTACTACATCAGTTCGTTCTAGCCATTCAAAGGAACAAGCAGACCAGCCTTTCCACTGAAGAAGTGCCAGCAGGAGGGGGAATGACTCGCCCCGAGTGCTTCACCTACAACCAAAGGGACAGCCTTGTCATAAGTCCAGGATTCACCACATGGCCACGGCTGACACACACTACCACGACCAAGGGCAGTATTGATGGGGCCCATGTAGAGCTTCCTCATTGCTGATACCTAATGAAGTGACTGAAGTCCTGCTAATTTCCCCTCAGTGAGCCTGTCCATTTGTCTCTCTCCATGATTCATTAGCAGGAAGCTTGACCATCAAACTTAGCCGTTCCGTAAAGTTTAAGGAAAGCATCTAACAAACACAACATTTCGTAGGGATTGGCTGATAGGAAGACAAGCAGCAAGGTTGCTTTAGCTTCATCGCAGGACAAAAACAAATAAAAAAGAATCCTCACTGATAAGATATAAAACAAGGTTTTACTCAGCCCAGTACAACTTCTGGAATATTACGTTGCATTTATTATTTCATTATGTAGTAACACAACTACAATAGCATACATAATATAACTTATTCTGTAGGTTCATCATATTGGAGGAAGTCCAGTATGGCATGGCATGTCTTTTTATCATGCAGTGGCTATTTTTGTGATATATCCAACTCAGGACATAAACAATTAGTGATCATTGTTTAACATTTTTTTTAATGAGTGTATTAATGAGGGGTGGACTCAGGGTAAATACTAGCTCTTCTCTCTTACAATTTATCTTAACACTGACATTCTTTTCCCTATTCTATAGGAGCTCTGTTGTAGCTTGAGCTTCTCCCTAGGTCTTATACTGGGGCAATGGGTGTAATGTCAGCAGTCATGTCTATCTCTGTGTATCCACAGCAGTAATACTCAGATACTGAAGGAGCTGCTTTGCAGTGGGATCCCACTGATGGATTGGAAAAAAAAAAAAAAAAGGAAATGAAACCTTTCACAGCTTTTCTTTCTGCATTTATAAGTATTGGACTAAGCTGAATATGAGTCCAAACTTAGCAACTGCCATAGTTAAGTAATCACATTCAACTATATTTAACTGAACTTGTTCACCAAATTTTCTTTGACGGTTCATGTTTAATGTGGAGGCTGCTTCAGTTCACATGTATTTATATCAGCTTCTGTGAACATTTAAAATATTCTTGACAACTTTTTTATCAATGCACTATTTAATATCTGAAGATTGTTGATTATCTACAAATTCTTCATTCTCAATCATGAGATTGCCACTACTGGCTCTTGTGACGCTGTCATATGATGGAGGAAGAGATGCTGAGGACAAAGTTTCAGACTTGTCTGGACTCCTACCATAGTTTTCATCCATCATAGATGCAATAAGTCCTTCCTTTTCTGGAGCATCCTCTCCAAGAACATCACCACTGCAAGTTCTGCGATGGTACAAGTAAGAAGCCTGCTTTATGAAGCGTTGAAGCAAATGACTCCGGTATGCACGTTGGATGACAGTGGCACAAACTTCTTCTTGTTTGTGTCTAAGTGTAGTGGAAATTGGCTCGTAAGATACTTTGGAAGGATTGGCAGCCATGAACTTTTGCTCCATCTGCACTTTCAGAGCGTCCATTTCCCCAGAGTCTCCCAACACTCGTTTAGTAAAAGCAAATAAAATATCCAAGCAATGGATCCTATCCCCACTGACCATGGGCAGGTCCATTGATATGAGTTCAACTTTGTTTGGTTTAGGTACACGTAAAGGTTCAGCCAGAGCATCTGCAAAGTCTGAAAGTGCAGAGAAAGTTATAAACTGACTTGCTTCAGGATCAAACTTCTCCCAAACTTCATAAAAGATGTCAAAGTCATCCTCACCTAGAGGCTCTGCACTTTCCTCAGTGGCAGCATTGAAGTTCTCTAAAATAACAGCTATGTACATGTTTACAACAATGAGGAATGATATAATGATGTAACTTACAAAATAAATAATGCCTATGGCAGGTTTACCACATTCACCTACTACACCACTTATGTTCGGATCACAATACGGTGGTCCAGTGCTTAAAATGGGACTGAGCAGTCCATCCCAGCCAGCCGAGGTTGTGATTTGGAAGAGACAGAGCATGCTGTTAGCAAAGGTTTGGAAGTTGAACATATCATCAATACCATCTTCCAACTTCACATAAGCAAAGTTAGCCATGCCAAAAATGGCATAAATGAACATGACCAGAAAAAGCAAGAGGCCGATGTTGAACAGAGCAGGCAGGGACATCATTAAGGCAAAAAGGAGAGTTCGAATTCCTTTGGCAGCTCGGATGAGCCTTAGTATTCGTCCAATTCGAGCCAAGCGAATGACTCTGAAGAGCGTAGGTGGCAAGAAATGTTCAAATGCTTTACCAATGCCAGAAAGCAATAAAGCTAAAAAGGAGGCAATAATAATTGGTTAGAAGATGACATTTCTACTAGTAGTGGAATTAAATGATAATATCCGTACAGCTGAAAAATACCTTGTGCTAATGCCCTAGCATAACAGCTTTTAATAGAAGTTGCAGTTTTCAACAGAGTTGGAAAACAAGCTGCAGAGGTCAACAATTATGACCTGTGTTCTTCAGCCACCAGAAGCTAGTCTCTTGCACTAAGGATGGCAAAAACTTCTCTGTGCACAGTATTTAAATATGCATATGAACCAGTGTCTGTGGGTAATGGTTACATGAATACTTCAGCAAGTACAGGTTATACACTTATATTCTAATTTGTAGCCTCAAATACTGACACTACAGAGCTAAAACACAAAATAACAATGTTGTCATGGTCATCCTTTAGATAAGCATGAAATGATAAACATAAAACTAATGAGTACCATTCTACAACAACTTTCAGGTCATTCAGGAGCATAGCTATACGTGAATGGCATTTTATATTTAATTTGCATGGCAGGTGGGTCTAGTGGCTCTACATGCAGAGGTCTGGCCTGTTAGGTGTAGGCAGCTTGGATTCATTTTCCTGCATTTCCACAGCAGGACCTTGCCTTGACAAAAAAAAAAAAAAAAAAAAAAAAAAAAAAAAAAAAAAAACAGTTACTTTCTGCTGCCCAGAAAGTAACTCATATTTAAAAAAAATACATTTTTTTTTCTTCCAGAAAATCTCCTTTGCTACGTTGGCAGTACTAGCACTAGAATTATTTACACTGACAGAAAAGCAGTGTAATTTTAACTCTTCACCTCATTCTTCCATTGAGATCCCTTGAAATAAAAGTTAAGACTTTTTTCTGTTGTTGTTTTTGCCTAAGTGGACGTGGAGCCTGGGTTTAATTAGTTATGCCTGAGATTCAAGAATGTGAATCCTGTAGTGTGTATTCTCATTCTGAACTCTATAGTCTCTATATATTTCATTTTTTTATTACAAGCACAGATGACAAAGAAAAACAATTTTTATCTGATTGAAGACTTACTGGTTGAGAATCGTGGCACTAAATCTGTAACAGTTGAAATTATCACACAAAGTGGTATTGGTACCATGGATCATTAATTCTGCCTTTCAGATGGGGAAAAGCAAGCTAAAAATTATGAAAGATTTATATAACACAGCATTCCCTTTAAAATATTGTTTTTATTTTAAAACAATAAGCTTTTTAAAAATCCTATTTCATGCTATTTTAATGTAACGGTAGCTATTTACCCTCTGATCTTTTTCTTTCGTTCGTTCTTTCTAGACTGTGTAGGTGTCTTTCTCAGCACTTCCCAACATTATGCTTCCATTGTAACATTTTTTCACAGCTGATATAAATTTTCTTTCTGATTAGAATTATATTTAGTAAATAATCTGCCAATTCAGTTTTACTTACCAATAAGTGACATGATCACCACGACCAAATCAAATATGTTCCAAGCATTTGAGAAATAGTATTGCCTCAGAGCCACCAATTTCAATACACATTCTGCAGTAAAGATAGCAACAAAAAGTATATTGATTTTATTAAGAACGTAAGACTTCTTTTCGCTTTGGTCATCCGTTTCCACCATCATGGTGACCATGTTGAGGCAGATAAGAATCATGATGATGACATCGAAGGCTTGACGTGTTACAGTGTCAAAAAGGAACCCTTGGTATTTGTTCTGTAGGAAGAAAATACATCTAGCATTAGCTATAAAAGAAGGGGCATTCATCTTTATATACTTACTAACAGCTAATTTTTTATGTTACAGAGTCATTTAATGTAGAATGTAGAATATAAAAAAGACATTAAACTCCCTTCTCATCCTGACATTTAATCGGTTCCAAGGTGAATATATAATCCGATAATATTTATGCACAAAACTTAATAAATATTTAACCTGTAAAATTTTTCAGTGCTTTTTTTTTTAATGTGGAATAGACCGTAAGGGCACGATTTGAATATCAATGCAAAGACATTATACATAATTAATGTACAATATATTTACGTAGGCACTTTTCAGTGAATTAAACTAATTTTGCAATCTACTTTACTTTGGAGGAATTCAGACAGTCTTACCAATGGTCTTGGGATAGGCTTTTGAGGTTTCTTGGATCCTAGTTTTTTCATTGCATTGTAATATTTTTTCTGTTCTTCTGTCATAAAGATATCTTCCCCACCTAAGTATATAAAGAAGTGTTACTGTTATTGTTGATGAAAAAACAGCATTATTGTAGCTAAGAAATCTAAAATATCCAAAGCTTATATTTCTTTATTTTTCATGTCTTGCTGGGTGTGCCAGGGTACCTGCCACTTTCATAATCTGTAATAATCCCAAAGAAACATAGTGGCATAAACCATAAATCAGAGAACAGAAATTCTGCAATGAAACTTGGAAAGCTCAGAAAGCCTGAAAGCAACAGAGCAATGAAAACCTGGATAAGAACAACCTCTTCCCTGTTTTCCCACATCCTGCTATTGACAAATATCCAAAATATTTATCACAACATCTGTCTCCAACCCCTTCTAAATAAATAGTGCCTCCACAGTACTCAGTACCAAGGATAGCAGCAATATTTTAAGGCACTTTAGAACGCATTCGTCTTTGAAACTTTGGGAGAGGTGTTCATGTTTTAGTGGAAAAGAAATGAGGAAGAACATCACCTACAACGTTACTTCTGCTACCTGTATTATAAAATGCTGTTGTATATGAAAAATAGATGTTTCAGATGTCATGCGTAGCAAAAACTTTATTCGTTAAAGATAGTATGGTAGATGTAGTCAATGCTTGGAAACACCACCAGTATACTTATCTTTTTCTTTTGTTGGTTGAAGTTGTCAATAATAACACCAACAAAGAGATTCAGGGTAAAGAAAGACCCAAAGATGATGAAATTCACAAAGTAGAGATACATAAATAGACTATGTTCCATTTTGGGCTGTTCATTTTTCTGCGAAAATGAAAAGCAAAGTGAAAAATGACCATCAGCAACATGGCCACAAGTAAGAATAGTATTTTTGCAGATGATCTTACAAAATGATTCCAATAAGAACTAAGAGTTACGGCTCTATTACAAAGTCTGGCAGAAGGAGGTATGGTTTATAATGACCAGTAATGCTTAACACAGAATTTGGTATGTTTTCCTAGAGGAAGAGGCATGAAATTCTGGAAGTAACATTTGTAGAACAAAATTTATTCTTTGGCTAATGGAGAATGAAGTTTAGCTTTATTTTTCACCTTTTTTTTCTCTCCAAACAGCTGATTCTTTTTTTTTTCTAACTCTGACAAGATACTACCAGTTGTACTTGGTCCCACCAAAGTAACAACAGACAGTTATTGAGTTGGACTCCATAAGTGCAAACCAACAGTTACTGAGTTGGACTCCATAAGTGCAAACCAACCTTCAGCTTCTTCCAATGAGGAAGGAAGCAGTAAAGTGCTCAGCATTTTAAAAATCGGGCAAATTATTGAAAAATCTAATCCCAAGTATTTGCCTTTCAAAATGTTGGCTTAAGTTGTTTTTTTTTTTTTTTTTTTTTTGTTTTTTTTTTTTCCGCCGGAAGGCCCTCTCATTACTATCAGGGATAAAAATAAAGCCAAAAGAACAAATATAAACTTCCCTGCTGACTGACAGAGATCCGGTTAGCAAAGTCACTGGAGTCTAGAGAGGTGTTCATCTGATCAATATAGATATCTGGGATGAGCTGATCAGCTCTCTGGATGCTTCAGACAAATTGACTAGATCTCCATTAACCACAAGAGATGTATGGATGCTGAGCTGATACAGAGACCTTCACACTATAGATAAATTAATTTAGGTTCACGGATCTGGAGCCGAATCCCACTCACCAGCAGAGCAGGTTAGCACTGTGATATTGCAGGCCATTCATATATGAAATGTTTGCATCAGATGTCAGAAATAACGACTGGAAAACGTTAGCACAGGCAAGTAGAAGATATCAACACCATGTAAAAATCACAAAAGCAGGACAGAAAACCAAAGAGATGCAGTTTAAAGGTAGTGACTAACCTCTCGCGAATCTACTGCTGCGTACATAATTTCCATCCAACCTTTAAATGTTGCCTAGAAAGAGAGGAAGAATATGGAAAGGGCTTGAACTTTTAAGGTAAAAGTCTTCATACCATTTGCAATATCTGAGTAACACTGATTGGGGAAAGAGCCTGTGGTTTGGGCACACGCAGATTGCACTGAATCCTGACTTTGGGAAACTTGCCCCTGCTCTGTATGGGATATCCTCAGCCCTCGGAGCTTTTTTCTATTACTGGCTTTTTTTTTCCATTTATGTGCTCCAACAACATTATTATTTGAACACCCAGGTATGAGGGAAGAGCAGGCTCTATGAGGCCGCTCTTTCCCATCACCTACAGGGATGAATTAGGTTTTGGCTGGATGCAAGTTCCATCCTGGCTACTGTAGGCAGATGACACTTACCACCTGCAGAAGAGCCAGATAACCAGAGCCAACATTATCAAAATTCACTTTGACATTGATCCAGTATATTTTTCCTGTATTATTGTAATTTTTACAGTCTGTTATGTCATTAATAGAACTATTTAATTCTGAATCTTCTTCTGTCAAATTGACACACTTCCCAAACTTTCCAGCAAACAGGTTCACTCCCATGATGCTAAAGATGAGCCAGAAGATGAGACAGACGAGTAGGACATTCATGATGGAAGGGATAGCTCCCACGAGGGCATTGACCACGACCTTTGGTGAAACGAAAGGGAAGAAATAGTTACTTAAAGAAAGACAGGCCCAATTATCTGCTCACATGAACTCTTACCAAAAGTAAGTCCCCCTTGGTCATCTCAGTGAACAGCAATTTTTTATTGCCTTTTTTTGCCAATGCTAATCTATGGATAACTCTTCTATGAGCACTAATGACAGTTTTATTAAGACAGTGAAAAATAGTTTTCAGGGGACCACTGGTGATTCTCTGTTAGTCTTTTGCTAGAACTATAATTTTATTACTGGATTATTGTTGTACTTGGGATCCATAATAATGTGCTAGGAACTTTTTGTGGTACATGCTGTACAATCACATGTGCACAAGCACATCAAAGATTGACTGATGTTAGGAAGCAAACAAGAATTTTATGGAGTGCAGTAAAAGTGAAAAAGCTTTGTGAATATTTTTGGAGAACGTCACCTGTGTTTTATGTATGAAATTCACCCCAGATTTTGAATTTTTTGGCACTAAATTAAATAAAAAATGTATCAAGTTCTCTCTGCCCTCACAGGGACAATATTGCAAGCAGAGAAATTTCATTTTCACTGCCAAAAGATATCCAAATGTAACACCCTTCAACACCACTGTTTTTGCATTCCCGTGTAAATGTCCAGCAGTGATGTTATATATTATGTATATTCACCATAACATACTCGTTAGAGTATATTTCATAGACCTAGAAGTTAATTTTGCCCAAACACTGTTTTGAATATTATAACTGTTACATGTTACATTGCAAGGATATGTTTTGCATAGGACTAGCTAAGAGAATTTCTCTGCTTTTACATTATAGTGGGTTACTAATTAAAGTCATGTCTAAGTTAGTTCTGCATTTTCTTTCAATGGAAAAAGCAGCAAATAATCTACAGAGTACATTACTTCTTTTTGTAAGAAATAATAGTAGTTTGGACTAAGTACCACTTGATAGCCTGCAGGTCTTGTAAATCAATCCATTAAAAAAATCACTTTTTGCTGAATTCGCTTTCCAACAGACTTAAAAATGAAAATTGTGTCCGTGGTTTCTATTTCTTTTTTTGTCAACTCAATAAGACAAGAATGATTGAGCGGCATTGGAGCAGAGTTCTGCTAGGTCTAGATCCAGTTTCAGCAATGGCCAGGGCTAAGCACATAAAATAAAATCTATGAGAAACACACAGTTTCAGAGTAGCCCAACAAATGTGCCCTTTTTTTTAAAAAAAAAATGTCTTGTAGACCTTAAACTTTGTGTGGTGTAGGTCTGTCAGCTTCATCAAGAGACAGTCACAGAGTGAAATGATGCTGTTCTGTGGTTATTACTACAGGCTTTAATTCATGTTCAGTCTTACCCTCATCCCTTCAAATCGTGACAACGCTCTCAAGGGTCTCAGAGCTCGGAGAGTCCTCAGAGATTTCATATACTCAAGTGAACTCCCTATGATATTTATTAAAGAAATCTGAACAGAGACACAGAAGAAAGTATTAGCAAAATTCAGGTATCTGGTTCTTTTATTCAGGTTCAAAATAGTCATCACCATCATCACCATCTTATAGGTGAAAGTGGAGAAGAGCAGCCTGCAAACACAGGTGCATATTTTCGGTATCTCAGAATTTAAGGATGAAGTTTGCACTCCACTGAAACTAGTGATTAAATGCCCTGTGTAAGGGTGTTAGTTTTTGCTCAAAATAATTTCTCTAAACTTGGATTTGATATGGATATTTAGATATTTAGAGTGGGAGGGATTTAGAGGCCAATTGTGAACAAGCCTTCAGTGTCCAGAGTGTGATGTCCCCGCCATGAGCATTAATGAAAGATAAGAGTTCAGTGCTTCCCAGAAGAGAGTTACCCATTCAAGCTATCTGAAATTCACATCCTAAAAAGAATCGGCTGCTCTGTTGCTACATCTTGGATTAGGACCCTCCTACAAACGTTGAGGACTGAACTTACATGTACAATGAGGAAGTCCAGCCAGCACCAGGCATTGGTGAAGTACTTCTTGAAGCCATAAGCCACCCATTTCAGAAGCATCTCCAGAACAAAGATGAAAGTGAATATTTTGTCAAGAAATGCCAACATAATTTTTACACGCGTTCTCTTGCTTAAATGGATATCTTCAAATGCCTGAAATTTTAATATATAGATAAAACAGCAAAAGTAAGATGACCTTCATAAAATGAATCTAGAATCACTGAGTTTCCTTCTAGTCATTCAATATGTGATTGACTCAGATCTGAGCATCTTCCACATTTTGCTCAGGTATATACCAATGAAGAAATTTAACTCTTTCCGTTCTTTCTCTTTCTCTATGTCATAGAGTTCTGTGTGGACACACACACATGCACATTTCTAGGAGGAGAGCATATTTTTAGAAATTTTGAGGAGCTTATGCTTTCAAGGGAATTAAAATATTAAGCAAGAGTCAAGAGTAATTAAAATATTAAGCAAGAGTATTTGTTTTTATGACATTATATATATATAATATATATAAGGTATATTTAACATATCTACCAGAGAAAGCCATTAAAAACTAATATGGAGCCAGAATGGAAATATCTTCTGAGAGTTTAGCATTTTTAGAGTTGTTCAGGATCAATCATAATTTGCGGTAACAAAAACAATACATTCGTAATAATTACAGTAGTGAATGACTGCTCTGTGAAACCTCTTTCTTTTTCCTCCTGATGACTTTGAAGACTTGTCTCTTTTGCTGAAAACACTTTGCTGCATACAAATCAAACTAAAAATGTCTCTAAATAAATATACAAAATTGTGTTACACTAACCAAGGTTCCACTGCTCAGAAGAATCATGAATATGATAAAGGATTCAAACCAGGAGTGTTCAACAATTCGGAAGCAAGTTTTCCTCAGGTTCCACCATGTTTGTCCTCCCAAGTTCATGGCTCTACCCGCATAACAACGAAAGTGTCGAACGCAGCCTGAGGGAGAGACACACACAGCAAGGAATGCACCCAGAAATGAAGGGTTACTAGGAAAACTCTGGATGCATGGAAATTCCTTGGAAATCCTTAAATAGATGTTTTTGTTGGTTTCTTTTCACTTATTTTGTCATGAGAGAAAAAGATAGGAGATACTTATACATGCATCTATTTTTCCCCCCTATTCCTATTTAAAAATATAATACAGTTGCTTGGATGCCTTTGAATGACCCATTATTTCCACACACTTTGAGACATTTGCTCTCAGGTAGTTGCTGTTTGGGCTCACAAAACTTCAGGGCTGGGGGAAGAGCCTTGTTGCAAAAGACAGAGTCAGTTTTTGAACACTGCCTTGGGGAAACAACACCATAATACAGCAGAACAGAAAGACTTAAAGACTAAGAAGATATTACAGTTAACTCTACTACTGCAACATCATTCCCTACCTAACAAGGTTCAATCATTCAATTATTTATTGGCTTTTGAATGTATGCAGCATCTGACTTTATATTACCTAACCTGTAAGAATTGCCTAATTGTTAGGTGCATTAAAAGGGAATGTTTCTGTGCAAACTCAGCAGATTACTTATGATTTTTAGTACTTCTTATAAGTGGCACCGGCAGCATGACCTGTTAAGTTTTCCAGAAATATCCCATTGCAAAATCTCCTTTCCAGTTGATTATTCATTTTACCAACTGACTCTGGGTGACATTTTCCTGACTGTCTGTTCTAGGGTAATTCATGTTTTTCATTTTTGTGAGGAAAAAAAAAGTTAGGAGGCTTCTGTCATCTCCAAAAATGGAAAAATATATATATCATGCATTTCTATGTTACATATACGCAGTATTATATATAAATTTGTGTGTGCACATATACAGATAGATAGATTGTCTGTATATATAGCTCACATATATGTATGATATATATAGTCTATGATAAACTTTGCTTTAATAACCTCTTTTCTCCAGTAATTTGGATCTGGTTTGGAGGATTAAGCAGGGAATGGCATTTGTGCAAATCTTCCTTAGGATTTATAGTGTATAACACTATAATATTTTAAAAAGACATTATAATGCAGGAAGTGCTTCGTCCACAGAGAAAACATCTCTAGACTAGAGAGGGACAGCAATTTAGACCAGATGCCTGATTAGTGGGCAACTAAAATTAAGTCAAATTACTCTTGTCCTATTGGCTCAGCATCACTAGAGAAATGATTTAATTTTGACTCTTCTCATTTCTCATTGGTGAAAAGATCTGATTCTTACCTTCTGGAAAACACATATCTGGGTTCTTAAAATCTTCAGCAAACTCTGGAATCTGCCTCAAAAGATCCTCAGGATTCGTCAGATCCACGGTACTGCCTTCAGAAGAGCTGACACTGTCGAACTGCCAAACAAAGTAAAATCAGGCATTGATTCTTCCTACATTCAGCCCTGGTTTAATAAATTTTTCCCTGAGAAATTATAATTAAAAAACAAACAAACGAACAGACTTGGCTATGTACTAATATTTGAAATAGCATTACTAAGGGCTATCCACTTTGATTTTAAAAGTATGTAGACTTAGAAATACCTGCAGGTGTATTTAAATGGAGCCAAGGCAATATACTGAATTTGTCTATCTACACAAACCAATGTAAGCTATCTAACGAGCTCACAAATTGCAACTTTTATGTATATACAAAAAGTCCTCAAACTCGGGTAAGTTTTAGCTTGGCTAAAAATAGGAAGAGATAGGAGAATACATTTAAACTGGAGAAGCAGATAAATATGTAGTTTCATCAGAAATGCTCAAGAAAGCACTTGTAAAGTTGAAAGTGGAATCAGATATATTCTCCATTTGCAAAACTTCTTACACAACAACACGTAACATATAATGAAACAGCAGTTTGTTGCAGATTATTTATTCTACGGTTTTGTGTCTTTAAGTCTGGAGAAGACACTATTACGTTTGAATTTATTCTTCATTCAAAATTATTCTAAAATATTTTTTCTTGCTAACTACTGCCTTTAGTTTCTTTTTGAGCATGTTATGTTTCCTGGAACTGAGATAGTTAGGACACTGGTAGACTTACAGGAATTTCCCACTTTTATTTGGAAGCATAAAATCCTTTCATAACCATATAATTTTACAGTCTTTCTAAGTACTCTCTTTTCCCTGCTATACATGTACGCATGTATAAAGATATATGTATATTCGAGTGAATACCTAGCAACCCAGCAGAGGTTCAGCTTTGTTCACAGTCCTGACTCTATCATTAGCCAGATAGACCAACCCCATCAAGCTCAGCATGACTAAAGTTACTAAACTGAGCTCTCAAGTTGCGCTACACAGGCTGCTGAAAAGGTACTATGAACCTTTATGTGACAAACCCATCTATAGATTGCCACTGCAATAGAATTAGTAAAAGCTTATGCATTAAAATGAACGAGAAAACACCCCTTCCCCAATGTTGAACTGCATTTTTTTTCTTCCATTTCCCACAACCTTTATTCAATTCCAGCAACCTCTGAACAAAAAGTCACATCAGAACTCAATTAGAACTGGAAACTCAATGTTATACACCAGAATTCTGTTACCTCCTTTTGTTCTGGTGACCCCTTCCTGTCCTTGCCTAGGCAAAGCACACTGAGGTCTTCAGAGGACAATCCTGATGCTTTGCTCCAGCTTCCCCTTTGCCTTAGCTGATTTTCCTCCTGAAAATAACCCATGGATTAGAGTGTGTGTGTTTTTTTCTTTTTTTTCTCCTTTCCAGGGGTGAACAAATTGGAAGAAATGTTAAGTTATACAAATCATTTGAAGTAGGGCTCCCCGGACAAGATGAATCATGCAGATGTAATCATTTGGAGTACCTCACTCTGACTCTACCTAGGGATAGAAAGAGGGAAGTTTTTCTTCATAGGCCTACAGCAAATCAAGGAATTAATAATGCAGTGAAGTCCAACTCATTGTCTAGGGAAGTTAAGTGAGATTTTTTTCATGTGGATTAAGATGGATACTTAAGGTAGGAAGATTTGGAACCAGAAAGAGGATATTCTATGGTTAAAATAGAACTGAAAATTCTGAAGAAAACCTAAAAAAAAAGGATTATTTATGCTGCCATGTAAAAATCATGAACTTAATAGATCCATCCCATGTTTATCCCTTCCACTTTGTTCTAAGAGTTACTATATCCTACATGCTGCAAAGACAAAAAACAAAGAATGGATCACTGAGAAGAAAGAGTTCATGTTACAATACTGTGATATGTCTTTGTGTAGTAATTATATTTGCGGTCTGTCATGTTAATAATGCCCAAGTAGGTTAATAAATTACAAATTTACAAAGGACTGCTGCAGTTATCTATCAACACTCTGCAAAACATGCAGTTATCTATGCATAACACAGCACGTATTCCAGCAACTCTTGCAGGAAATCCAACAGTTTATGGTCTTTCTTATAAGATGAAATAATCTTGGTTTTAAAAGGCTCCAAGTGATCAATATACCTGCACTCTGAACACTTGTATTTTTGGCTCTATTTCAGAATTTTGTAACCATCTGGAAATGGATATGCACATAACATCTTGTTCTGCTAGGGACACTTTTCTAAGATACATACATCCTTCTATAATATTGTACTCTGGCATCCAAATGCAAATATATTTATTACCTTTTTGTTGTATTCTGTGACTGTAAATGTACTCAGCTTATCTTCTTCTTCAAAACCCTCACTGGTATTCTCTGCCTCAGCAATAGGGACACAAACAAATATATTGGGGTTGTTAATAAAATCTTCCAGACTGGAGTATTTGTCCTCATTTTTCTCAACCCTTTCATTAATATAATTCTCGTTACAATGCATTTCTTTTGTTCCAAAACCAAGCTGGTTCTGGGCAGTCAATTTAATTTTCTTTCCATGTGCTTTTTTCAGATGCTTGAGCTTTCTGCAACAGTTATCCCACATAATGCTCTTTACAAGGTGAAATCCCTTGTGAATCCGAGCAAAGGCAGTCCGAAGATTATTCATCTCTCCATCATCTTCTGTTGTCTGGAGAGAATCAGTGCTGAAGGAATTCAATAATAGCGCAATGAACAGGTTGAGAACCTGGAAGTCATTGAAATAATGATAATAAAAAAGTCATCAGAATATAACTCAGAAATTTAAAATTTTATTTGGAAGACTACAGCTGCTATCAAAGTTTAGTTTTACTGAACAAACAATGTAAAAAAAAAAAAAGACTATGATCACGTTATTGTCGATGAGACAAACATATCTCTCAGAACGCTTTATGCTGCCATAACTCCTTCCATACCATAAATTATTTAAAATAGCAGCTAATAGATCTGTGTATAGAAATTGCCAATATTTAACACAAATGACTTTTCAAAGGTTATAATAGCAAAGACTATGGGCATGGCTGTTAGAATTGATAGAAAAGCGACATAATTAAGCTATCCAATCTGTAACACTGTCACAAAAACAGAACCAAGTTCCTCAAATGAAAACTTCCTTCCTGCTTTTGAATACATTAAAATTATAAATGTATTATTATCACTATTATTATTTTATTATTAGCAGGGGGTATGTGGAAGGCAGGTTTCAACTTTTTCTTAAGTTCCAGGTTATTTTAACGCATGTTGCAATTTAGGATGGAATTCACATATCTCAATTTTTATCATTGGGCAGCGAGGATGCCTTCATTGTCTGGCTGGTGGAGAATATAAGCCATTCAGAAACCTGTTCTTTCCACGTGTCTTTTTTTCAGTTTTTATGAAAATAATTCAAACCCTAGATACATCTCTGTTGATAACGAGAGTCTCAATGAATATCTTTGCCAAAGCAATTAATAGTATTCACAGTTAACTTTATGTGACACGAACTTCACTTGCCACAGTGGGAATGGCTAGCTTAAACTGTTGCCCTTGGATGTGAATGCATGTACAGAGGATCATTTACACTTGTGATTAAAGAAAATCATGATTTTAATGATATAAGAGTTGATTCTGCTATTTACTTATCACAAACTCCATACCTACAAGATCTTAAACAAAACCCAGATTTTGATTTACAGAGGGATTTATCACTTCATTATTTCAATGAGGCAAGCCTTAAACCTCAGTGATTATTTACAGCCAGACCCTGACAAGTGAAGGAAAGTAGTTGCCTCTGCTATTTCAGTTGGGAAGTTATTTGTAGCTAAATTCCATCTCACATTGTCACATGAAAGAGTCAATGATGTTGTACACAAAGCAACTCACTGAAAATACGAACAGAAGCTCAGGGTTGAAAGGTAAAATGTCTTTTGTAAACCGTAATGAGATATATGTCTTCTACTTCTGTTTTGGTAAACCAGTATTTATTAATAAAAGAGTTAAGTATATTCTACTATTTACAGGATAAAGAGAGGAAAAATATCAACAACTCACCACCAAATTTCCTATCACCATGACCAGCAAAAACACAACGAGGCACAATGGTTTTTCAGCTACCACCATGCAATCCCACATGGTCTCAATCCATTCTCCACACAGAATTCGGAAAATTACGAGGAATGAGTGGAAAAAGTCCATCATATGCCAGCGTGGTTTGCCATTTTTAGCTATTTTATCACAGTTGTCCCCATAACTTCTCCCAAAAAGTTGCACCCCTACTATAGCAAAAATAAAAACTATGATTGCCAGGACGAAGGTCAGATTACTCAGGGCACCCATGGAGTTACCAATGATTTTAATAAGAGTGTTTAAAGTTGGCCAGGACTTTGCCAGTTTGAAGACCCTTAGCTGTGTAAAAAGATAAAGCATAGCATTAGATATCAGTAGAGGTAACCAATCTTTGCACCATTCAAAACTTGCAGTAGAACATTTTATAAACATTCTGAACTATTCTAAGAACATAAAACATACATCATTGTGACACTAAGGTGGGGCTAACGTAGTATATTTATGAATTTGTGTCCATTTGTTTTTTGAGATTGGGATTCCTCATATCTAGCTTTAGGTCAGATCAGGCCTCTGATTTAAACTAACCAGCGACTTTCTCTTTACAGTCAAGATGGAAAGACACCTCCAGAAGATGGATTGTGTGTAGTTTTGGAGGACCAGAGTTATGCTGTATTATGAGAAAAGGTGTGTACGTTTTGGAAATAACTCAAGTGTTCAAATCAGACCATATTACATAATCTGAATACCTTCTCTTCAAATCATCCCTGCTTTAAAGTATACTTTTCTCTGTACTTCTACTCTTCCACTTTTTTCCTAAGATTTCCCGAGACTGCACCTCTCCAGATTCTCCAGATTGCCTGTCATAGATTTCAATAACAGTTTTATAACATCTCTAATCTAGAATATCTTTTTTCTGAAAATTTCGCACTATATTCGAAGAAAATGCACGTGACATTAAAGTTTGACTCTAACAGCTTAATGTGTTTAACAACATATTTCTTTTTCCCACTACTGGGATAAAATAAATTAAAAAATAAGTTTGTACTAACTGCAAACCACAGAAAACTTCTCTGTGATACTCATAACACAATGCTTTATGCAACTGAGGCAGCATGAGGCATTACCAATCTGAAGGATCGTAAAACTGTCATGGTTCCTCCTTTTCTCCTTTCTTTCTTGCTCTTGTGCTTGGGAAGGCTCAGTTCAATTAAGCTCAATGTGACAATTACACAGTCAAAAATATTCCAGGGCTGCTGAAAATAATAATAGGGATCTAGAGCAATGATTTTCAAGATCATTTCTGCAGTGAAGATTCCTGTAAAAATCTGTGACAAAGAGAGAGTAAACAGCATCAGCCGAAGAGTTGCCATGAATATATCTAATCTTTAAATCATGCTCCTACAAAGACAGTAATAGTCATAGGCAGGTCAAAGTCCACTTTTATTAACTTTTAATGCACTTTCAATTAAAATGAGAGACTTGTTTTCTGCTTTCTCAGAAGTGCCAGTTAAAAATGCATTAACAAAATTGGGGAATTGCATAGGTCAGAAATTCAGAGTTCATAAACTTATATTTTGCTTATCCTTCATTTTAAAAGTTATTCTTTCTATCTCAAGTAAAAATACCTGTCAATCAGTCCAGATATAAAATACCATATATCTGAGAATTTGCTTACCAAGTTGCCTACATTAAGCATTGATTTAAAATTATCTGACATGTTATTGTGCTCCAGTGCCATGAACAAAGTGTTCATCACAATGCAGACGGTGATGGTGAGATCAATAAAAGGATCCTTTATGAAAGCAGCCACTTTTTTCTTGATTCTCAACCAAAGCGGACAGTAGTCCCAAATAAGATACTTTAAAGCAAATTTTTTCAGGCAGGGAGGGCATCTCCACTGGGATTCTTCAAGTTCTAAAAACAAAAGAAAAGCCAATAATAATTAAATCATTATCACTGAGCAATGTGGTGAAAAAATGGTGAATAATATGGTGCAATAACAGCAAGTAATCAAAACTTGAAAGAAAAGAAGCCAAAGTCACAGGCTTGCACCATAACACAAAAGAAATTCCTTCCACCCATCATCACTCCTCACTTCATGGTTCGTCCTGCAAAATGGGATCTTATGATGTACACAGGATGTGTTCAAGTACATAAAGACTGTGCTTATAATGCATTAAAAAAAAAGATGAATTAAGGATGAAATTCCTAACTGCACCTCTTGAGATTCTCTGTTAACCTTTCAGAAATGTATTGACATTTTGGTCTTTCACACTAACATTATCTTAGGATTGCAATAAACATAATGAGGAGCCACTTACCCTCCAAGACACTGGTAATTATGCTGACTGCACTTGCTGCCCTTTGTCTTTGAAGTGCCTCATTAAAGTGCTCCACTGACAGATGAGGATGCAAATGCATCATGCTGTTCTCCTCATTTACATCTGGCTGCTTGAAGAAGTAAACATGATTAGGAAGATACCACAGGAACAAAATGAAGTAGGATGCAATGATGGGTAACTGTGCAAGTTAATAGGTATGATGACAGGTAGCCAAATAAATGTGTCTTTTTTCCATGGTATAATAGCTGTAATGGAATGAAGGTCTTGCTCTTCAGTAATAATGCTGCAGGAAACTTAGCTCGCAAACATCTAATAGCAACAGGACAAACCTAGGAATCATTCAGGGGTATGAGGAGAAATATCCCTATCAAATATTGCAGAAGCTGATAGAAAAGGAGAGAGCTGAGAGATAACCATGGTAGAACATCTCTACCTGCATGGAGAACGTACAGAGAAAGATTGTGCATGAAGTTAAAGATGCTATGAGAGAGAAGGGAACTACTGGTACTGTGCTAAATGATCCCCTATCAGGACACGGGATAAAAAAGCTCTTTGGTGACCACTATAATTCCAGCACTAGAAACTTTTAAAAGTCATGCACAGCTGAAAAACAGAGTTTATAATAGAAGTGCTAAGGCAATGAACTCCAGCCTTTGGGAACCTCTCAGATCAGTATCACTACTGGTGTCTGACAAATGGCAACTATCCCTAGCACCGTTATTTTTTGTTTAAATTAAATTGTTAAAAATTCATAGGCGTGTCAGAAAAGAAAAAAATAACACTTATGGAGAAACTATGATATGAAGCATATATTTAAAATATGACTTACCAAGCCACCCTTGGATGGGTCTTCCATAACTGGAGGGAGTGTCAGCCCTTCTGAAGAAGCTGGGTCTAGGTTGTGCACCCTGCCGTTCCCTCCGCCCGCCAATGAAATCCCACCACTGCAATCGTCCACGTTGAGCCACTTGTTGCTGCTCTGCAGGCAGTATGGGGTAGCAGAGTGAGAACCGTGGCTCACTTGGCTTTGCAGGCTGGAGCGCCTGCCCATCTGCGTGACCGACAGTGGCCGACCCTGGATTTCATTTTCTCCAGCACTTCGGGTCTCCTCATCACCGAAATCAGCTTTGGAACTGGGCGTTTGGAAATTAAACACGCTGCCATGGCTAAATCTGCGATTCATCCGGTTTGTACTGGGACCATGCACCAGGCCAAGGAGAGCCTAAAAGCCCAATGACAGAATCACAGACTCACAAAGTGGTTGAGGTTGGAAGGGACCTCTGGACATCATGTAGTGAAGTCCCCCCTGCACAAGCAGGGTCACCCAGAGCATGTTGTCCAGGATTGTGTCCAGGTTTTTAGTACCTTCAGAGAAGGACATTCCACAACCTCTCTGGACAACCTGCCCCAGGGCGCTCTCATCCTCACAGTAAAGAATTATCTCCTCATGTTCAGACAGACCTTCCTGTGTTTTAGTTTATAACCACCACTGAAAATAGTCTGTCCTCATACTTTTCATACCCTCCATTCAGACATTTGTACACAATGATTAGATCCCCTCTCAGTCTATCTTCTCCGGGCAAATTAGGCCCAGCTATCTCAGCCTCTCGTCATGGGAGAGATGCTCCAGTCTTCTAATCACTTTTGTAACCCTGTGCTGGACTCTCTCCAGAGGGAATAAGGAATTCTCTTCCCAAGGAGCAGAATAAAAAGAGAAGGGAATAATATCACATAAAATAGTCTGGAAAGCAATATTTTTTGTGTGTTTCATAATATTTCCTATCAATCCTCTCAAATCCTGACTCTAATTTAGATCATTCAGGTAAGATTTTATTTAGTTTTTAAAAGGTAGATAATGAAGTCCTTTATTACAAGCCTTATGGTTATATACTAAATATATATATATTTTTTACACATAATGATAGCATATAAGTTCAATTATGATACCAGATCGCTTTCTTTCCTGTATCTCAGTGACACAAAATATATTACAACATTTATTATAACTCTTCTTTTATCTGTAATATTTACCTTTCAAATGAAATTTTACATATAAAGCTTCCTCATCTCTAAAGCTTGTTCATTTTAAAGGCTCAATCATTGTAATAGGATTTGGTTTGTGCTTTCCAGCAACTTATTTTAGAATTAACACTGTCAAAGATGTAAGGATCTCTGATTCAGACAATAGATTACCAACTTTCGTTGACTGTCTGTGCATTCTGATTTGGAAAATTGCTCTTCTTCATAATCTTCTATCCCCAGGGACTTATTTCTCTTTTTCCTATTGCTTCTTTCTTTGATTTCTTTAGGTGACAAAGAAGAGACTTCAAAGGAGCAAATTGACATGATATCAATTCCTCTAATGGCCAGTGACTAAAATTAAAGGAAAAAAAGATTGAATTCTTGTTGTGTAATTAGAATGTATTAGAATACAAACAGAGAGAAAACATTTGTGTGCTCTTTGTTTTTCTTCCTAACTGTAGGTTTCACAACATTCATTAACACTCTTCCAATATACGATGGGTTTACAAGGAAGAGGAGAGAATCCCTACAACATATGGATCACCAAAAAGCTTGTTATTTGCAGTATTTTACATGATCACATGTATTGTTCCTACCAGGGGCAAAACAACCATGTTATAGCTTCTATTCTCCCATATGGCAGTTTATCTTACAATAAAAATAGACATTTGGAAAATTATGCTGCAGAATATATCTTTCCCCCATCCCAAATAAATGCGTAATCAGTGCTCAAATTCAATCTTCCCCCTAGGTGACCCTAGGACTGTATTCACCCTGTGGCTGACCTATATTGGGTTTAGAGCACTGTTTTCAAACCACAGCAGTATTGCCTTCCAGGAGCCTCTAAGCCATTTAAGTTACTGAGGGACTTCTTTTTACACATCTACCATAGGCTTTGGCTCAGATGTTAATGCAGCTGATTAACTGAATTTCTGAATTCTCTGCTCAGCAATCTACAAGAATGGAGTAGTAGAAAAATAAAACACATAACAAAACACAAAATAAAACACAAAATAAATTATAATCTTTTGTAAACTGTTAGGTGACGGAACTTTGAACTTCTAGACTTTAAAATGTTACTTTGCTTGCAGTAAGAGATCTTTTAAAGCTCATTATCCACAACAAAAAATTCATTGCTTCACAGGAAAAATTTAGAGTTGAACAAAGAAATTGTTCCTATTGCTCTACGAATCACTACTTTTAATAAGTTATCAATTGGTCTTGTTGCTATTAGTGGCCACTTCTCACAAAAGAGATTGATATTTTTTTCTTAAACAACTAATAACTGTACACCCAGTTTAATGTTTCTAACATTTTTGAATTTCCTACCTCTTGTTCTTTCTGTATTAATTCCATGGCCTCCCGAAATTTCCTTTCCTTTGCCTCAGTTTCAGCAATGGTGGCCTTGTTCTGATCTTCATATGCCATCGTTACCACTGCCAGAATCAAGTTGACTAGATAAAATGAGCCCAGAAAGATGACCAGCATAAAGAAGAGCATATAGACCTTCCCAGAGGCTCTGAGCGTCTGCAAGCACAACACCCCAGAGATAAAAATTACCAGATAAAATACCAAATACCTTTTCAAAGTGTGCATGAAATTCTTTTTGAAGCATTTCTCTTACTAGGGAAAAAAAAAAAAAAAAGCCAGTGCCATAAACCTTAAATAGAAATAGATCCTTCTTGGGCTTTTTCCACCCACTTTCTCCCTCTCCCTTTGCCTGCGAGTCTCCAGTCACACATCCTGCAAGGACAGCTACGTGCCGGGGGAAGATGGCACTGCTGTATTTCTGCAGGACAACCCAGGTTTGTGCCCTCAGACCGTGTGTCCCATGTCCCCAAGACCGTGGGATAACAGCGGTAGTGTTGGGAAGCCCTTTGCCATCTCTTTTTCCCAAGGAATCTGGTAAAGACCACAGCTTGCTAGAAGGTAGAAGGGTGGATACGGTCTCCATGACTTGCAGTTACTGCTGTTATTTGAGGTTTTGGTCCTTTCTAAGCATTTTCCTTCCTGGCTCTTGCCCAACCCAGAGCATCAGTTCTGCACCATACGGAGCTAGTACCTGCTGATAGAGGCGCTCCCAGCAGTCCTGTGTCATCAGCCGAAACAAGGAAAGAAAGGCCCAGCCAAATGTATCAAAACTGGTGAAACCATAATCAGGATTGGACCCAACCTTCTGGCATATAAATCCTGAAGGGCAGGTCCTACAGGTAGCAATAGAAACCTCTTTTAACCATGTGGATTTCAAGAAAAACAACTTCATCTCACCTGAGGGCTCAGTTATGTTCGCTTATGCATTTTAGTACCCTGCAAGCCCATTTTCTGCTCTCCTCACCTACTCTGGGCACTATTTGATGGTAAAGAAGGAAGCGGTACCTACTTTTCAGCAGCAGAAAGGAGACAACAGGCTGGACAGAGAAGGAGGAAGGAGAGAAGAGGGGAGGACTTTGCCACTGACCTTCCCTCATCTCCAAGTCTTCACTCCCTGCCCGTCACTGAAAAGTGGCCAAAGTGGTAGGATCTACTGGAAGGGCTTGAAGAATTTAGACCTGAATTAGCCAACTGCAGTTCATGCTTCACACTCTACCTGCATTGAATTACCTTACTGCTTGCTAGATTTTGTTGCCTTTGCTCCTGTTTCTGCTGTCAAGGAAAGTGTAGAATTTACATTGCATTCCCCTCTTGCAACTGAGTAAGCACAGAAGCAGTGAAGCAGAGCTGATTTCAAAACATGAAATATTCTTAAGTGCACTTACCCAGCACCAGAACCACATAGTAAAATATCTGGGGTGCCCTCCTTCCTAGCCAAGTTTGCTATAGAGGAAAACAAACAAACAAACAAAAAGTAAAATCAAAGCATTTTCTAGCATGCATCTTCTCTCCTTTAATACGAGTGGAGAAAATTGCCAGTGACCTGTGAGTCGATGTTTATATGCATGAAAATTGCTGCACAGCAAATATGAAATGAGCATTAAGAGTAGGAAGACAGGTTTCCTGCTCTCACAGTGACTGGAACATATGCCAAATGTCCTGTCTACATTTATGCATATGCACAAACATACATCTTTGCTTTAGGCAGTCTTCAAAACAGAGCATTTTAAGAATATTTGCCATTTTGGCCTCATGTGCATGAAGAAATTCGATAATGGGAGGACACAGGCTCAAGCGCCATCCCATATTTAGTAACAGATAGGTCAGTGTCTGGCACAGTTTTGAGGTGAGCTGTGCCTAAACAGTTCCATGCCATGGTTTATATCTCCATATGGTTTATATCTACATGGTTCGTGGCCATGCTGAGCCAGATAATGGGTCTTAGTCCTGTTTCATTGGCAAATGCAGATGTGCCCATTCAGATGCTGGAACTGTGCCCTTTCTGGCATCTTTCCCCAGTCTTTTTTATTTTTTGCATGATTTTTTCTGATGTCTGAGCTAGCAGCAGACCAAAAATAACAGCTCTGGTGCCATTAGCCCCCATTAAAATGTAGTTTTATTATCCAAGATACAAGGCTGGTCCTTCCTGGTGCTTCCCAAATCTAACTGAGCACACAGCAGAGCGTATAATATCTTGCCGTGCCATATGGTGTAAATACACTGCAAAGGAAGGAATCACTATTTGGGCTTTTTTCTACCTTTTTTTTTTTCTTGTCTTTGCTTCTGCAAATTCAAAAAATGCTTTTTAAAGAAGACTGAGCAGGGAAGCATCAGAGAGAGGAAAACTTAATCATTACTTCCTCATATCTCATTTATATAAGGACAGTTTTTTCTCTTGGTAGACCAAGAGACCAAGACCAAGCAGGTTATTAAAGAAATATAAACAAATCTTCCTCACTCAGTGCATACCAACAGCAATCTTGTATGTCTTCTTTACGTATTTCTCTGGCAGAACACTTTTCTCCCTCTATAGTTGCTGCTACATCTGATATCTCTAGGGAGATTTCCTGTACTGAAGAAACTTTCCCCATAGTTTGTATATGTGTGCTATTCACTTCGGATATATTTTTTCATGCATATTAAGACTTTGCCCTCATTTCAATGCTTTTCCTTTCTGAGCTGCATCTTCTAGTTCTGATTCTTCTGAGAAGAATTGCTCAGCACATTTTCACATCTCTGCTCTATTCTTCCATCACCCATGTCAGTCAAGTCATACACACAAAATTTATATACAGATATATATGATAAGAATATATATATAACAGATAACATATATATATGCTATTAATTATATATTACATTTATAAGATACATACGATGTGAAGAAAAAAAAATTAACTGACTTTTAGAAAAACTCTTCTCTTTTAATCTAGAGAGGCAAATTCCTCTCTTAATCTGCAGAGTGCTTAATGGAGCAGCAAAATGGAGATGTTTAAAGCTCCTGAGCATGGAATAAAAGCCAAACTTTGGGGAATTACATCAGATAATGAGTTAATGCATGTTTCAGTTCCCGTCATATTGTTCTGGGAAATAGAATTGGACATTATTGCAAACTTTGGGGGTATGATTTCTTATAATGAAGGGGAGGGAAGTATTCCTGGATGCTTGCAAGTTGTTATAGCAACCTGAAGACCAATATCATGCTCAGATAACAATTAATTCAAATACTTCATGTGATTTGCAAAAGGTGTTCACACATGCACGCAAAGTGTGTGTATAGTGTCCTACTAAAAAGAGCAAAGAAGAAAAATTACCTGTATCATTAATAAACATTTCAAAGGAGTCCCATGTTCTGTTATCAGCATAAACAGTTTCATTGATCTTTGTGTAGTTCCTGATACACTTTTGTCTCAGGTTTCCCTTAAAAAGCTGGAGGCCAATGAGGGCAAAGACACTCAGGCAGAAAACTGTCAGGATCATCACATCAGCAAGTTTCTTAACAGACTGGATGAGAGCACCTACAATGATCTTGAGTCCTAGGGAGAAAACAGACTGAAAAACTGAGCCTCACATGTGACATTTGTGTAGTTTGAAGGAGTGAGGAGCTAGCAGGAGAATATTTTTTCCTCATTTGACTGACCCTGCCACATTCAGGGTGATAGGGGAGTTCCTTTATTCCCTGGAACACATTTATGGAAGGATGAGGGACCAGTCTAGTTTTACTTATCCAGAAAGAGGGATGTGTGTAATTCAAATGAAATTTCTAATACTGATATCTTTTGACAAATCTGTGATTTCTGGAAAGATAATAATGAAAAATGACCATAATGAAAAAGACCAGAGAGACAGCATGAGCAAACCAATCTTTCTTAATTTGTACTCTTTAAAAAAAGGTAATAAAAATTATTTTTTTCTATATACAAGAACACAAGATCAGTTCTCATTTTTTGAGAACTGCAATTTTGTGTCTGCAATCATTAAAATTAGAGGAAAAAAAAGAAAAAATAAAGGGAAGAAAAAGCAAAATGGATAATTTTGATCGGAAGGAATAACAATCACAACTAGCACAAATTATTCAACAAATGAGGGTCCTTACCTGGAACTACAGAAATAGTTTTTAAAGCTCTTAAAACCCTAAATGTCCGAAGGACTGACACACTCCCCAGTTTACTAAATGCTCCCACATATCTGTAAAATCAAGAAATGACATGTCAGGCTGTGGAACTGAGTAAACAGTGATCATTAACTGTTAATCCTTCTCAATATATTTTAGACATTAATAAATTTCTAAGAGTTTGTCTGAAATTCTATAAAATTGAAAGCCATTTCTTGCTTATTAGAACTTCCTTATAAGGTAGTCCTTGGCCTGTGCACAACTGATTTTCTGTCAGCATCTTAAAATGCCATGTGCTTAAAATATAACTGAAGATAATAGTAAAATTACTCAAAATTATCCATTGCAGTCAGAGATTGAAACACTACTTGAGATGTTCTGCTTCCATCTCTCTTCTGTAGCTGGCTCTAACCAGCAGAAACACTAATTGCTGCAAACTGAAGCTCAAACAATGATTTAAGACATAAAGAAATCATAGTTAACCCAGTATTCTGGTACCTAGACATACCATTCTTCTTTCGAAACTACACTTTCATCAGTTTGTCTATAGGTTCATCTATATTTGACAGCATTGCTATTGCATCACACTGACTGAAATGCAGCCAATGTAAAAGGCCAATTGGGTGATTTCAAATGGGATTGAACAGATTAACCAGAGCTTGCTCTGCACAACAATCTATTCCTGTCTTGAGACACAAGCATATTGCTGTTATACAGTGGGTAATAAATCATAGACTCAGTGTTCAGTAGAGTTTTCAGTGTAGTTATGACCCACAAGCCTGTTTTGTGCTCTGCACATGCAGACTGCCTCTGCACAGCTGCATTGAAAACTTAGCTGCATTGAAAACTTCAGAAACAGAGCACAAATAACCTGTATTTTGTACGTCCCCACTTACGCCATAACGATAACACTGAAATCCAACCAGTTCCATGGATCACGAAGGAAAGTGAACTCATTTAGGCAGAATCCTCTTGCCAGTATCTTTATCAGTGATTCAAAAGTGTAAATGCCAGTGAAAGTGAGTCTAAGGGAGAAAAATGCCAAAGAAAAACCGCAACATTAGCAATTAATGGAAGAAGATAAGAGACACAGTCAGACTATTCATTGTCTGGGGCAAGGAACCAGAGAAGTAACGGGAAGACTCCTATTGATTTAGGGTACTCCATCAATATCTGACTAGCATGTGGTTTGAGACACCAGCTGACAACAATATGGATTTGGCTATTAACATGCAAATCTGCAATAGATATTTTTTGCATTTTTTTTCTAAAGCTTTCATGCCAGTCCCATAATTTGAGAAAGACAATTTTTCTGGACACTTGTTAGAATAATGATTTAAATTCCCATCTTCCTCTGACTTCAAGTGGCCAGGCAAATGTGCGGTATGTTGTGTGTTATTTATCTTGGACATGCAACCTCCATTTCAGTGCAGCATGTTTAAAGCGCTTCAAGAAACACAGCAGTACAGGATTTGCAATTTAAGATGACAATTATTCTTATTAATGGAAAATTTTAGTAAAAGCTCTTCTGTACTTATGGAGTGCACTTATCATTTCAACAAGACAGAGATCTCCCTGCAGAATTCGAAAGGCATTCATTTGCTAGTCAGAAAATGCATTAAGAAATTATATGGATGCAGCACTTCCCTTTTCATTTACAAATAAGTATTCTCAAATTATTACTGAAACCCATTTGAACAGTAGTTTCAAAGCCAACAGCACATACAACTCTGGTTTACTCACAGGAAGATAGGGAGGCCTCACAGTGTCAGGTGGAGATATATATGTTAATATATGTTAACACCATACTGAGCCTTCTTCCTTTTTAGATGTGGGTTTGCCATACCTAACCATTTTAGTGTCAGGAAATAGAAATAATTACAAGATTGTTTGGAAAACTATATGTTTTGGAATCTTTTCTGTCGCCATATATGGTAGAATTAGCAGGATTTTTAGTCTAACTTTTTTTGTCATAGTGTAAGAGCAGGAGTATTAAATTAATACAAAATTGGGATTATCTAGCTTTAATATGACTCTAAAGGCATGGAATTACTCTGATTCAATATATTCAAGTGTTGGCAGGGCTAAAAATAAGGGTTGTATGTTCTAAGAGAATCCTACAAGCCAGAAGCATCTGACAGAACATTTTATTAGTGCAAACACTAAGCATTTCAAAATTATTGAAAAGAATTTAAAAAGACAGCAGCTCTTGATATGACAGATCAGTGTTGACACCAATAGGAAATGTGCCTTGATAAAAAAGAAATAGTACTGAGTATCTCCAAAACAAGGGAAGACAAAATGGAGCAGGAAGATAGCAATATTCAAGCAATCACACTTTTGTGGAACTTAATCTACTCTCACTTTCTTCTATAAATGTAAAATTATTACAATGAAAAATTGAATTTAAAAAAAAAGGCACAAAAAAGATCCACTCTTTCACTTAAAGCAGGAAATGCTGAAGTCCTAAGCCAAGCAAATTCTCTACAAAATCTCCTCTAAACCATTTTGAATGAAGATTGAAAGAGATGACTAACTAATTAATTAAAACTACAGGATTAAAATGCATACATACCCAGGAATACTTACTCAATATACTTGCTCCAAGAAGGAGATTGAGAAGCCTTAGATGACTCAGTCTGAGCCATGAACACGCAGTTAGTTAAAATAGTGCATATAATAAACCAGGTGAATACTGTAAATCACAGGAATGAAGGCAAAGAATATGACCAAAACAGAAACTGTAGCCAGATTTTGCATCAGTTACAGAGCTCTAAGGTTAACTGTAAATTTCATTACTAATAAACTCTATAATAATAACTAAATATAATAAAAAAATAAATAATAATAAACTCTAAATTTACCTTAGAGTTTAAAGCATATACAAGAACTGTGTGTATGTGAATTTTGGTTCACATTAGAACATAATACGCTGCTGTTCTTATTTTTGACAGCTTGACACCAATATAGACTAGACATTGTAGATTTGCTAAAGTTGTCCCTAAAACCTCATTTTTTTAAGTAAACTAGTGTTGATAAAGAGTCAGGCATCATGCATTTTTAGTGTCATTTTCTACCAGGAGAACTGCTAAACAGGGCTGATTCACTCAGAGAAATGGCCTCAGAGAAATGTGTAATAGAGCTGTTGCACAAACACACACACACCCAAAGTTCATAGGTTTAAAACAGGTTTCACTGTGCTCTTTCTGCCTGCCCCCTCTTCCTCTTCATGATCTAGGCAATTTTTGGAGTTTTATCTTCAGTTAATTTGTGAACTTTTCAGCTAACAGTTTGATCACCACTGGCATACAAAAATGATTAAATATACTCATTATTAAATTTCAAGTTTAATATATTTATTTATAATAAAGCATGTATATACATGTATGCACATATGTATATGTACGTATATATATATATAAATTTATTTACTTACATTAGCTATATGCTATAAGATTTGAATAACTTACCCAAGGCCACACACAGCTGTTTTTACCTTGAGAGACCTGTGCTCTTCTGAGGGCCCAGGAGGAGGTCTGCTGGGGTACTTGTAGGCTTCCTAAAAGTCACTGGATGCTTCTGTCTAGACACCTTCAGTGGCTGCCTAGAGGCTTTCTGGACTCTTCTGAGCATATAGGGCTAGTGGGAACATGGGCATCTAGCTCATGTATGCACACCTAAGCCTAGATGCCCTGCCCTGGAGCCAGTTCTTGCTCCTTGTGTCATACAGCAGGAGTTTTGGCAATCCAGGAGGGTGATGTGCATGTGAAGGAACCCTACCTTTTCCCTTATTCGCCCTATCCAACCCCAAAAGACCTCTTGGCTTCAACTGTAGGTGCTTTCAAATATCATCACATATGCCTGGGCTGTACCTCAAGTAGAGGTACCAACGTCATCCATCCTGCCATACAGGGCAAGTTCATAAGAAGACGTTTCACTCCCTTCTATGAAGGCAACTCAGAGTCATCGCAACTTGCTCCAGGCATGTGGTCTTTTCTAGCTCATCCAGGTGTGAGGAGGGATCTCTATTAACTTTTTGTTAAGACATCCTTCCTCCCTACAAGAACACCCCTGAACATTTTCAGTTTCTTATATCAAAGACACACTTTTCAAACAGTTTTCCTAAAAAAACTAAGCGCACTAAATCATACTTTGTGTTTGTATGTGGGACCATCTCAGTCTGTTTTTCTTGAAATTGCCCAGTGGTTGATTAATTCTGACATGGCTGATGCAAAAGCAGAGATTGAATCCCAATATTTTAGGTAAACAGAGGATAAGACAGAGGGTGGGAATCCTATTACTTTTTTTTTTTCCTAAGAAAGGCTTCAGGATTAAAGTATCTGTTTATGAGACATCAGACAGTCAACATAAAGAGATGATTTTTGAAACAAAAAATCTGTAGAAAGTCAGTCTTCATTACTCCCGATACCTACAAAACTGTTTAAGTAGAACAAGAGCAGAAGACAAGAATAATTTCTAAGTTCACTCATAATCAGCGGTTATCTGGAGTGAGGAAGACACTAGATTCATTCAATTCCGTAAAATGTAACAGCATAGTATTATATAGGTCTTTGTAATAAAATAAAATAAAATAAAATAAAAACAAATGAAGCCAACAAAAAGGATATGAATGTACTAAAATTTTAATTGCTGTTCTTCGGAGTGGATGGAAAGGGCTCAGGATCCATAAGGCACGTGTAGCAGTAAATCTGAAGATGGTTTTCTGTTTGTTCAGCACTATGAAAACCTTAAAAAAAATAAAGAAATATCAATTAAAGCTTTGCAGAAGGTGAACAGCAAACACATTTTTGTATTATATCCTGTGCTATGAGTGATGATGAGCAAGAGATTGCCATTGACTTAACTTTAACCTACTTGTTTCAATGGGAAGACTCCAGGAAATACTTTGCAATTCTTTCATCATAAATTGATGGAGGTGTTAATATCTGTTAACTATTAAATTAGAGTAAAATCTCCATATTGAATTTCATTTTAAATCTTAAGCCTTATAAAGAGTTGGGCACCAAGCTTCTTTAACTAACGACTATTCTCTTTAAATAAAATGGACTTGTCACTGAGTTTAACTATGTAGAGTCAAAAAGAAAAATTGTAGCCTCTATCTCTCTATAAGTTAATGTTGATAATGATCCCTGATTTCTAAGATCAAATAATTAAAATGATTTAACTGATTTATATATTAAATCTATTAAATTTATTAATCATTTCTCAAGCAATAAGCTTAATTTCCTTTATTTCTCATTTTATCTCTTTTTTTAAAATAAATAAATAAATAAATAAAAATTGTACTCAGAGTATTGAGCTTTGTTTTAAGGACTTCCCAGGAAAAGTTTTTAAATGTTTATACTCAGATGATAATTTATTGTCTGCACAAGTGAAACAAACACGGAGATAGAAAAGAACATGCAGTTTCAAACCATATAAAATAATTAAAAGAATTTACGAAGTGATTATAATTTCTCATGGGGCTGTCTCAAAACCTCTTTTTCTTCCTTCATACATTTTATTTATTTATACCTGTTTTTTTATAACTAGTTAGAGAATCTGCTTTTAGGGTTATATCACCCCCAAAATATTTTTCTTTGTGGAAAATATATGTGATACTTACATATGGAAAAAAAGGTTCTTCCTTGAAGTTATATAAATACATATATATGCAAAATTTCACAATTAAGATCATTAAATATTTGCAACACAGGAGAACGAAACCAATAAACAGTTCAAGATGCTGTTTATAATGCAGCAGCTTTCATTCTGCTGCCCTTGGCCTAACACAGTTAGAGCTTGCAATACCCTTTTGATCTAAACAACACTGGAGATTTCTGTGCAGCAAGTGTGAAACATATTTTTTATCCTGTGCCCAGTTGTGCATTTGTTATCAGTGACATTGAGCTATCAGCTTCTGCAGCTTTGGGTGCATCTCCAGACTCAGGGAAGTCACATGCCTTTTTTACTATAATCTTAAGAGCAATGATTAAGAGCAAAGTTTTTTTAAAAGGAAATATAAACTATGGTGCTTTAATAAAACATTCCTTAAGCATTCCTTAGCAATGCAATTAAATAACAACTCTGAACAACGTGGTTGACACTAACTTTGCGATCTTTGTAGTAGGGATCAAGATCTTCCAGGGGTTCCCCAATGAGCTCCGGTGGAGGATTTCCATAGAGAGCAGGTAACTTCTGGAAAGCTTTTAGGTCCAGTTGAGGGCGTGTTTTTTCTTCGGGTTTCTGGTCTGCAGTATTTCTTCGACAAGTCCTCTTGGCATCAATTCTCTTTTCAATAGCAGCCAAGGATTCCAAGGTGAACTTACGGAAGTTGTTGGTACCAGGAAATAAAAACTCAGCCATTTTTCATTCTTCTCTTCCTTTCATTAATTCAATCCAAAAACTGGAAACAACTAAAAAGGAAATCAAGATTCCAAAACAGGTAAGCTATGAAAATTAAACAACTGGTTTTGACCCTGCATGCTTAATAACAGTTTAATTTTTCTGAGCCATCAGATTCTAGGAAAATAAAAAATTATATGAGCTATAATTTTTTCAATGAGATGCCTATTCAGATATTTTTAATTGCATGTTGCTGATAGGATGTGAGCAGATCTCTAGAACTTTAAGCTATTTACACCACCTTACTTAACCTTACACTACTTGATGGAAAACTGGTCCTGTTGGTACCTGAAAGTGAGCACAGGAATGGGCAATTTCCATTTGCCAGAAGAAAGGGCTGCTATAAGCAGAATGGTGGTTGAGAAAACAACACTACCTAGCTTTCTTTGGAAGGTTTTTTTTTGCTGTAATCCCATTCAGTGCTGCATGGTATATGGTGCTGTCCAGAGAAAAGCCATCTTGAGGTTGCAAAGAGGTCAAGACTTCTTGACTTTGGCTTCTTCTTAGCTATAGCTTTTCACTATTTGGGGGATGACCTGGAGAACAAGAACGATTACTGACAAACTAAGTGCAGTGAAATCCCCTATTTATTTTCACTCTGCTTACTTTCTCTTTTAAAGAAGAGTACTAAACAATAAATATGAAAAACTACCTTCTTTAGCACAAAACAGTAATATTTCTGGAAATATTTCTTACTAAACAATAAATATGAAAAACTACCCTCTTTAGCACAAAACAGTAATATCTCTGGAGGGGAAAAGGACATTCAAGACAGAATACAAGTATTTCAAGCTTTTCAAAATCTAGCTATATGTTCGGAAATTGTGCATCTCTTGATATTATAGTAAATTGAAAATGATCTTATCCACTCACAAGTTTTCAAGTCTAAAACCAGCCAAAGTGATATTTGCTTTGTTGATGTTCAGAATAATTTAGATGTTGTGGTATTGGTAATGAGTCGTGAATGATGCATGAAATGACACAATTTCTGTGCAATGCACAGAGGGAGCATGATAATTGCTCTACCACTGTTTGTGCCAAAACAGCCACAGCTACCCATCTGTCTGCAGAGCATTTCCCTAAAAGTCTACCTGATCTCAGTTGTTCACCGTTACGATGCTGATTTTGTAGCAGTTTTTGTTGTTTTTCTCTTTATTCCCCAACACTATCTTCTAAATTCCGGAAAAGAAACCTTGATCGTCTTGCTGTTCTCCCCCACGACTATTAACAGGCAAATCTAGGAAGCAAATCTGCTACTGGATAAAGCCTAGGATGAGGCTAGGAGGAAGCATGACTGCGTTTCCTTGGCCAGAGCTGAAGTCATGCATGGAGAGTCTTTTCTGATACAGGTGGTTTTATAAGTTGTTCCACATGTGAGCTATCATCAAAGGAAGGAAATAAAAGCTTGTGCTTGCTGTCATAGACATCAGTAGCAAAATGTCCATTGATAGCTGGAAAAGCAGAGGAGCAGAAGGCTAAATTAAACTTTTCATTCAAGGGCAATTCTGAGGTACTCAATCTATTGCTGAATATAAGCTAATCATTATTAAACACTAAGTAATCTTGAAAAAAATGCTCGTGGTTCATCCAAGCTTCTTTAAAAATAACCCCCAAATCATTTCTCTTGTTAATAGTCTCAGAGAATCACAGACAATTTGACAAATAGAGATATATAAAAAGTGTTAATGGAAACCCTTTTTCTTTTTTTCTCTTGATGTTACAGAACAACAAGATACAGTTTGGGGTTTTCCTCAAATCACAAATTACCTGCAAAATATTTTGTGAAAATGGAAAGTTTTCTTATCCTTTGACAGATCTAAGACCAGACTGTGCTGAATGAATTCTACCTGGTTTAAGAACGGTAAGAAAATCAAAGGAAACACGATTTGTGATTCTAGCTTTCAAACATATTTTCTGTGAATTATTTCTCAAATATGAAAATATGCATTTCATTTTTTTTAAAGGATAGATTGCTCCCTTCCAAATATGCTTTCCTTTTTAGGATTGCCTGTTTTGGCAGAATTAATGTCATTATTAATATCATTTTCTTTCCTTTACTTGTAACTGCAGTCATCCAAATTCAATCAATGAGTAATCAGTAAGAGTTATCCCCAATTACTAGATTTAAGGATTCATGAGATATTATAGAATGGATGAAAATACATTGACAGTTCCTATGATCAGCATGAGTAAGGTAATTAGTATGGACAGAATGACTGGAATTACCCTGTCAAATTACTTTTCTTTGTCTTGGATGATTGCAGTTCTTGTCAGTTAAAATCATCCCTTTGATTCATGGTTTCCATAGTAGATACAGAAATTCTCTTTTAAGAAACTGGAATAAGGACTGTTTGAAGATCATATGTTAAAAGCTTTGTCTCATTCTATCAAGTGGAATGCTATTATTGTCTTCCGAGTAGTCATAATTTTGCACCCTGCTTTTAGCCAGTGATGCTATGCAGTGCAGGGAGGCACAGAGCTAGAGATTCTAGTCTATACCAACTGTCTGCACCTCCAGTAGCTGTCAGGAGCCAAGAATATCTGTATGGAATTTCATATGATAAAATAAAATAATTGAGGTTGGAAGCAACCTCAAGAGATCTCTAGTCCAACCTACTGTTCAAAGCCAGGTCAGCCCTGAGGTCAGAGCAGATTGCTCTGGGCTTTATCTAGGCAAATCTCCAAGGACAGGAACTGCACAATTTCTTGGGGCAACCTGTTCCAATGTTTCACCATCCTAATGAGAAAAGGGCTTTCGTTATATCCTTGCCTCTTGTCCTCCCACCATGTACTGCTGATGTAAGGGAAAAAAACAAAGAAAAGGTAAAATGTTGTTTTAATTTGAAAGCTGAAAGATAACCCCCCCCCAAAATGATCTATATATGCCAATTAATGCTATTTCTATTTCAACCCATTTTCGCTACTTATAGTGTCCAACTAAAGAAGTTGCACTCTGATTTGAATAACAATATCCAGTATAGCTCCACGGAAGTTACCAAGGGAAATAGTAAACAGCATAATGGCTTAGTAGTTTAAGCCATCTTCATATCTCACGAATTTGGGTAGGATTCATCTTACCTCAGTGCAGATCTCGGAGCTGGACAGCTATAGCTTCACTGTTTCTCCCAACAACTAGTGAGACATCATTTGACATTTATTGCAGGATGAGATGAATCACATCCCAAAGACCCAGTCTTTCTCCATCAACAACAAACTGAATCCAGATGACTAGCTCAGATGTAACTCACTGTCTCAAGTTACCTAATATGTCTCAGGTTAGGTGAGATCAATCTTTTGCCTCTGTCACGACTACTCTTCTTGCTGACTTAACTAACACACAATGGCTAAAAGTTTAGCCGAGTTTGCAAACTTCCAAAGGTTTGTAATTCTGGAGTCAATGGTAGGGATTGGGAAAACATTAGAGTAACCAGAAGATTGCAAACACATAAAAATTTTAGGATTGCATTATATTATATTGCTTCCTTAATGACTACTTACAAGACTGACTTTCCTAGCAATTACTGAAGTGTTAAGTCACATTTTCTTTTGCGTAGTAAGAGTGGACTAATTTTCAGCTACTTTGCTATCATAAATAATTTAAATTTGTACAGAGATCACTATTTTTAAGTGCTTGAGTGGTCAATTGACAAGTTGTCAAGTAGCTAGTTGCGAGGACAGAGGAAGTTAGGAAGCTCTGTCAGCCACAGAAATCTGGGGAAATAAAAAAAATTTAAGGCCCATATACTAGCCCAGTGATATAGCAGTTATCATGAGTTACGCCTAGTTAGCATAGCTGTTAGCATAAGTCCATGAAATTTAATTTTTTGCTATCATAGATGGTCAACTCTATCCAAAAGAACAGATTGAACCTTGAACAGTTTTGGCATGGCCAAGGAAATAGGTAGCCAGCTATAGAAGCATAGTGATGTTGCCAAGAAAATTGCCTGGTTCTGAAAGGGCATAATACAGAATGGTTAAACTTGGATGGGACCTCTGCAGATCACCCAGTCCAACTAAGCTCACCTAAAGCATGTTGCACATTATCAGTTCCAGATGATTTTTTAAAACCTTGAAGAAAGGAGGTTCTACAACCTCTCTGGGCAGCCTGCTCCAGCGCTCTCAGCCTCACAGTCAAGAAGTTTTTCCTCATGCTCAGGTGGACCTTCCTGTGTTTCAGTGTGTGCCTGTTGTCTCTTGCCCTCTTGCTGGACACCAGTGAAAATAGACTATCTCCATCCTCTTGACATCCTCCTTTAAGATATTTGTGTACACTGATAAGATTCTCTCTCAGTGTATCTCCTCCAGGCTAACCAGGCCCAGCTCTCTCAGCTTCTCCTCATAGGAGAGATGCTCCCATTCCGTAATCACCTTCATGCTGGACTGTCTTCAGTAGCTTCATGTTCCTCTTGTACTGGGAAGCCCAACCCTGGACACAGCACTCCAGATGTGGCCTCATCAAGGCTGAGTAGAGGGGAAGGATCTGCTAGCAATGCTCTGCAGTACTCAACAGGCCCACTCTTTACTACATTCCTGGTTGCAGGCAGTATTTGACTCTGAAGAAAACCAAAGTTTAATAGTGGCCTTGGAAAGGGTTTAATTACAGTTAAAGCTAATACTGACCCTCAGGAAAGGGAATATGAATTAACAGAGTGTGACTTTGAAATGGGTGAAATTAAATACATTGATTGTCCACATCTGGTACCCCAAGTGCATTTTAGCACTATTTCAAGAACAATATCAGCAAGGGAAAAAAAAGAAAACAAAGGTGAACAGGCAAGATGGCCAGCATTAGAATACATTTTCCATACAAAGGAGTAGATAGGACTATTAACCAAGAAAAACAGTGTTATTGAGGGAGAATATTATGGAAATCTACAGAGATTGAATCTACAGAGTAATGAGAGAAGTGAAGATGACTAGATGATGGTTACTGATCATTGTTTTGTATTACAAGAAGCAGGGACTAACAAGTAAAATTGTCTAGTAACTGATTTAAAAAAGAAAAGAAAAGAGAGAAGACACTTGGTTTTTTTTTTTTGTTGTTTGTTTTTTTTTTTTTAATAGCAGGCAGCCAATGCAAATGACAAAAGTAAGTAAATGCTCCTAATGTCATTTGAGGAATCCAGAGAGGGAAAACCCATCAAGGCTGTGTGCTTAGGAACCTGAACATGAAGATGACTTCCTTTAGAAGTGCCATACCAAGTTATTTTACTTGGTCTGGGGGCAGATGACAAAAAGCATAGCCAAAGAGAGTGCGAGGCTCTGACTTTTCAGCCCAAGTAGGGATAGGGAGGAAGTGGAGGGAAATAAATGTATCCCTTTCATCCAGCTTGGATAGGCAGGGTCTTGAGAAAGGGACAAGAGAAGAGGCAGGTGTTGCTGGTTACTGTTAGTAGTCAGGAGCTGTGATTTTTGACAGCAAATTCTGTATAGTGCTAGTCTGAATCATCTTCAGACTTCATGTGTATTCCAAGTTTGCAACAAACAGAAGGAATTTGAATTACCTTCAGCCATAAAAATGAGAATTAAGCAAAATCCACTATCTCAACTTCTCAACAGGCTGGAGACATGCACATGAGGGTAGCTGCAGCTGTGTTCAGATGCCATTGCTGAACAGTAACTTGCTTTTTGCGCTTGAGCTATTGGTTAGCAAAAGTGGCTTTTAATCAATTTAAATTACTTGACTTTGGAAGCAAAGTAGGTTGATTAAACTGAGATCACTTAAATATTGAGTGCATGTCCACACAGTGGTTTAATCCAACTCAAATAATCACTTGAAATGATGTCACTGTTGTACTTCATATCACTGTGAGCAGCTTTAGCAGAGAGACCACGGAATAGTAGTGCATGGAGCAGAATTACTCCCAAACACTGGGGAGAACAGGGGAAAAACACACTGGCAAGATGATATGAGGATCCTTGAACCTGTAATGTTGATTACTTGTAGTGGTAACAAATCTTCCTTCAGCTGGACCATCAAGCATCTCTCAGAGCTATTATCTAGATGAATTTAAAAAATAAGCATCTTTTCTGTCACTGGATGTCATTTCTTCTGAATATACAAAGTCATAAATTGTGAGAAACTGGATTGCAAGATCTAGAGGCCTAAAGGCAAGACTGCCGATATGTCAGAAACCTTACAGTGTCAAATCCGCATAAACATTGTTGTTAACTTAGATTAAATTAATATCAATCCAAGCAGAAGTGAGATAGTGCTGCACTAGAATTTAAATTGCTTCTTGTTAATTAGCACATTACAAATTATTCTTAAGATTGTTCCTGAAAGATGGTTTTATACTTTAGGTTAAATATTTTCCTACACAGTGCTTTAAAAATTACAGTTGTCAGATTTTTGTTGTTGTTGTTGCCAAATTTAAGAATGTTTTAAAATGAGTTCACGTTGTTACCTACTACACAAACTTTTAGCTCATACTGACTCCTGTCTTTATCAGCAAATTAAAGCTACGTAAACTTGGTGAAATACATATGATTTTGGATGGTTGCTAATACCTAAAGCCCTAATTGCACTAAAAGTCTCACAAATTTGCCATTGTGTAGTTCTGAAAATTGATTTCATCATGTACCTTTTGACATGGAAAGATCTTCTAGCAAAGAAATATAAAGTTTTGAGGAGAAAGAATTCTCTCTTCATGTAATGGGAAATGTTTTTGAGAAATGTTTTTTCCCTGTAAACCATAATAAAATTAATGATTTTTAAAAGAAGTCAAATAGTCCACAAAATAAAATCTGGGGGAAAAAAAAAATCTAGGGGAAAAAAAATGTTAATAAAATGTAGTGAAGAACCATTTAACATGTAAGTTTTAAAAAAAACTTCTCTGAAATATACAACCAAAATTTTAACTTTGATTGTCAGAAATCACAATGTGTCAGAAATTCTCTGAATTACCCGATCTTTTGTCTGCCACATTTTTCTCCCCAGAAACCCTTTTCTTAATAAACTTAAATGCAGCTAAGTAGAACTTAGATCAGAAGTTCTCATTTGCATGGGGTATGTCATTTACCAAGCACTTCAGAGAAAATTTTTTCTTCTTCCCCTGCACTTTTCATTCTACAGAAAGAACCCCAACATTTCAAGGAACTTTTCTCCATCTATATGGAAAATAGTTTCAGCTCAAGTCAAGTAATTTAAAAAATGTTCCGAATTTAGATTAATAAAAGATTAATGAAATATCTTTCCATAACATATAGCTTTTTTATTCCACTCCGAATCATTTGTCTGAGATTTACCTGCTGTCTCTCTAGGGTGAACTGAAAACACATATGCTACTCATAGAAGATAAAAGTAGTTTCAGCTACTTCAAATGCAAACCTGAAACTTTTAATCTCTTCTGCTTGATCAGAGCAAAAAAGCAGTTCCTGAAATTTCTGTGCGTTTTGAAAGGTTTCCTTCTGCTGTCAATTTACCACTAAACAGTCAAATTTACATTCTCCACTTGGTTTCACTTAAATTTATTTCCTTAACAATATTTTCACATATTTGCATGTGGGGCGTCTGCCCCACAGGTTGTGTTAAGAAAAACATTCACTGAACACAGTCCAACCCATTTTACAGATAAAATGGAGATTTAATTATGCCTTTGGTTTAAAAAGAACATTAAGAAAAAAAAATCCTTTCTCCCTTTCTCCTCAACTCTCAAACAAATAACTGCTGGAAAACTATTGCTAAATAGCACAAACTTAGGGAAAAAAGCAATATCATAGAACTTCATTTGATTTTTTCTATTTATTTTAAAATAAATACTGTAGCTAAAGAATCTGAACTTTTTGTATTTTATTGTATTATTTGTATTTACTTCAACCCCCTCCACTTGCAATTTCCTTTACATAACACCCACTTACACTAAAGTTTTGGCTCAGGGTCTGTAATGGTCTTTAGGCAAAGAGATGGTCACTGAATCATGCAGGAGACCCTCACACAAACCAGCTTATTGCCGAGAAGAAAAAGTGCAATAAACACCCAGGACTTACGGTCGTTCCTAAGTCAAGGCTCCAGGAGTCACTTCTTCCTATGTGAGAGAAACTTGCATCAGCCCAGGTATCTCCCAAGAAAGACTTAGCCTCATCCTCTCTTTTTCCCCTTTCAGAAATTCCCCACAACTCTGGCACTGCTCTTCCTTGGGGAGGGTGTTATTTATATGTGGGAGGGAAAGAAGGATGGGTCAGAGGCACTTGTGTCTATTTATCCATCAAAGTAGCTAATGTGATTATACAAGGTCCCACGGGAGAGGCTGTAATCTTAGTAAGCAATGCTGAGGAGGCTCCTATCTGAGCGTTTCCTTGGGATATTGCTCCATTCCTGGGATTCTTTCACACAAAAGCAGGTCGTCATGAGTGAAACTGGACACAGCAGATAGGGAACATGGGGTCAAATGTCTTCTTCAACCTCTGTGCTACCCCCTTGTTTGTTTGTTTTCTTTGCTTAATTGATTTTATAAAGGCATTGCAATTTTGTTTTAATATTTAGATTTCAGGTCTTTCTTCTAGTAAAGTAACTTAAAAGGTTTATGATACAAAATCTATAAATTATACTGAAAGATTATGAGTAAAAAGGGGTAGAGGGCAGGAAAACTAACGACAGTTCCCTTGTATGTTTGTGTGTATGTATATGTGTTTGTACATATATACATACAGATAAAATGACGATTAAGGTTAAGGTTATGCACATATTATTAACCCCGGTGGAAAATGCCAACCAATGTTCATCTAAATATTCTTGATGTCTACTTTCCACTTTGAATAATCACTACAAAGTCCCTTTTCAAAGAATAAAGTCTGTCTAAGTCCAGAAGAAATATCCAGGACAAAATGCGTTTAATGACATAGAATATGATAAAACTAGTCCTGTAAATGGA
>NW_010577031.1:131114-162205 GCF_000705375.1 Tinamus guttatus | reverse complement strand
AATGCAGAGAACTATATTGTTAGGATTTCTGCACACCCCCCAGCTTATTTTACCATCTTTGTCTATTAATTGGTATTTATAGGGTCTGGCAACTCTGCAGGGTTCTTACAGGGAAGTTTTGTTTTCTTTTTGTTTTTCATTTTTTCTGCATTACCAATAGAGAGAACCATTTCTTCAGGTTTCTTTTCCATTTAATAATAAAAGAATGCAGCTTGAAACTGGCCCTCCTTCGCTGCATGTTTATTGTCTTGGCAGTGTCTGCTCTGCTCTGCTCTGGTGCTGCTGGTCTGAAATCAACAGCAGTGTAAGTAACAACCGTTACCTTCCAGTGCCACAAACACTTCTCCAGATTGAGAGGCTAATGCATACAGAAGCGGCCTGTTCATATTTACATAGGATAAACTATGGCTGACCTTAAATCATTTCAACCTTGAAACATAGGGCTAATTTACTGTGGAAAAAAGACGAAGTGTGCTCTTCTAAGTGCCATTAAAGGTGGTGACATGGTGAGGGGAAGTCATTATCGACATACTGGATTTTGACCATCTTGGAAAACAGTCTGCCTGCTTTTTCCAGCACAACTAATTTATGATGCAGAGAGAAGGAAAGACCTTCCATAATCTATAGCGTCTATAAAAGCTGGAAAAATACCACATTCTTTTCTGAAATAGAACTTTCCCTGGAGTTACTGGAAGACTTTTATTTGCATAGTATTATTTCCAGAGTGAAGAATTTCTCATGGAGACAGCTTGTAATGGTTTTAGGATTGCTAAGTACTGTACAGTACATAGTGAGTTTTTTTTTAAGTAAGATATGGTGGTATGTTTTTCAAAAGTAGGTACTTTCTTTAACTTTATACCCTGACAATATCTCTGGTACCGCTTTAAATAGATGGGGTCTCCACAGCTTTGCTTCCTTTTGGCCTTATATTTTCTTCCAGAAATATCCTAATGTTTTCTTTCAATTTTTCACTAATGCTAATTATTGCAATTTGCATACTATTAGGACTGAAGTGATTGAAATTCAGTCAGGCTGAGGAATGAAAAAAACTATTTTTACCAGAGCTGTTTCAGAAGGATGGGAAATATTCAAGGTTTTACACATTTTTCTAGTTGTGCTATTAGCACTTCCAAAGGCACTTGATAAGAGATGATTCTGAAAAGCAATTAAATTACCCAGCTTCTGAGTACAGAAACAACTGCGATTACACATATGTGCATGATCTTTGCAGCAAAGCCACTGCTTTTGAAAGCAGAAATGCTTCCTCTGAAGTCAATAGATTTGCACGAGTTTTGCTAGCAGGTGGTCGGGCTCCTGACCGCAGGAAGTGTAGGCCAGACAGGTAGTTTTCACTAAAGCATACAAGGTCATACTGAATCTTCTGCTGAAAATTTGCAGCTTCTCATCTTACCGTAAGTGTTAACAGCCAAAAGGCCAGGCACACTCAGTGTGCGCGTTGCAGGGTGAGAAGCCAGGCATGCGCAGCCGAGGGCAGGAGGTACCAGCGCTGGCTTCAGGCAGCCCTGAGGGTCTCTGAGCAAAGATGACCTTGGAGCACAGCCTCAAAGCTGCACACACCCGAGCTGGTCCCCACCGCAAGGACAGGGCTGTGGTGCAGCTGTGGGGGTAGCCCCAGGGGGACAGCACGGGCAGCTGGGGAGCCAGGGTACCTTTGTGTGGAACGAAACATTCTTATGGCATAAAAAATGTGTGTTTCAGCAGAGTTTAGACAGATTCAGTGATTTGGTTATGGTAAATCTGTTATTTTCTGTTCTGTGTAATTTGGGGTTTGTGAGCATAAAAGCAGTAATGCTGATATTTTCAAGCTGCATGGTACTTACTTTGGTTTTCTTTTTTCACATGGCCTCTCAGCAGAAAAAGAAAACTAGGTCTGTTATTTACAGAGTTCTTCAGTTCCCACAAGCTGGGTAGAGAGGCAAGCATTTTGATCCACAGACCCAAGGGGATAGAGCAACTCTTTGATAACACATTTCTAGTAAGAATCAGTTAACAATATTAAATGCCCTTTTTGGAGCAACACATGCTTTGATAATAACAACCTTTCCTGAGTAAAGACCTCCAAAGTTTTAAGGCTTAACTGTACTGTGAACCTTTTGCATTTCTCATTCTCCTATCTATGAGCTTCTCCTGCCCATCTTGTCATCAGCTCTCCCTCCCCAGCTGCGATATGTGGGGCTTAATTCTCACTCCACTGACACTGAGGGGCTATTTCCCATACACTTAATAACACCAGGATTTTATTCTCTGACTTCCTTGTTATTCTCTAGCAACCCCAAGGAAATTCAATAAATGGCACAAGTCAGCGAATATATAGTGGTAATCAACGCTGCCGTTGTGTGGCCCTTCAGCTCTTCTCATATCCAGCGGCTGAAGTCCTGACAGAGATGATGCTTAGGCTGAGGGGCTGTGATATATATACCTGACAGCAAGCAAAGGTGTGACCTTGCACAGGGAAAAAAATACTGCTGCCTTTGCCACCACAGCATGGCAGGTCTGTTGTCCTTCCTACAGTGATAGTACCTGAGCAAACAGAGTGCAGCTATCCCTTGCTTCAGCTTATGGAAAACAGGCCAGTTGTTTTCTATTTGAAAATCTGAAACAAGTTTTTCCAAATGATCTAACTGGAACATCATGCCACCCACCAAGTATATTCTGGTTCCTAGCTTCTTAAAATGTCTTGTTGCAGGAAACCCTTTCTCCATGAAACTCTAAGTATGCAGAGCTTAGCCCTCTCCTTTCTGGGAGTTGTCATGATCGATGGGCAGCTCATGGGCTCGCCCCAGGGTGCAGGACAGGCCCCTCCTGTGGGAGGGCAGTGACCAGCACAGGGAGCCTCGGCGACCAGCACCTGCTGGGCTGCATGCTCAGCTCCTGGCCATCATGGCAAGGCTTCTTGTCAGCAAGGGTATGGGAGAGGCAGGGGCAGCAACTGCTTCTGAGGGTCCTAAAGGGCACCTCTCAGGAGCATCTATTCTCCCTTGCCCCGCATGCCTCTCCTGTTGCAGCGGTGGCAGCAGCCCAGCTCCCGCTCCACGTGGAAGGTATGAGAGGAAGGAGCTGCTGCAGGGAAACTGGGGACCACCAGAAAGGCCAGAAATGCTTGTGGCTGCTGGGCTTGGGTAACATGCCTTAAATAATATTTTGTCTAAATTCTATTTACCACATGGAACACCATGAGTATATTTAATACCTTTAAGTGCCTCACATTGCATTTTCAACATGGCAGAAAATATTGCCTGTCATGTTCCAAGAGTGAAAAAAGCAGCTGTTCACGTATTTGGACAGTAACTTGCAGTTTATAATATTTTGTGCTAGGGAAGTCTGTCCACCATTTGTAGTGGAGAACAGTGGACAGTTATCTTTGTATCTCAAACTGTGTTTCTGTCTGTTTGCAACAAATGCATGTAACTAGAGTTATCTATCAAACTGCCTCCCAGGTATGACTTTGTGGAAGTAGAAGACGTATCGGAGACCAGCACAGTTATACGAGGACGATGGTGTGGGCACAAGGAAGTACCTCCAAGAATAACCTCGAAAACAAATCAGATAAAGATTACCTTCAAATCTGATGACTATTTTGTGGCTAAACCTGGATTCAAGATTTGTTATTGCCTTGTGGTAAGTGACCTAGCTATGTAGTGGATGAAAGACAGATTGTAGTGTAACAAAACATCAGTAGTTGAAGACTGGGTGGTGTAGCTAACTGCATTAGAGCAAAACACTAATTGACTGAAAGTATTTTCATTCTATCAACTACATTAATACAGATCAAAGTAGTTCTGACATCCTATCATTAAATATAAAGTCAAGTGCAAGCCAAGATTTACACTAATAACATGTTTCAGCAGCACTAACACTTTCTGCACTGAGGCAGCACTTGCAGTGCCTTGACAGATGCCACAGAAATAGCAAAGAAATGGCTGCTTTATAAGCTCCTTTTTTATTTTAACTTGAGGTCAAATAAAATTACCTTCAGGGGTTATGGCTATGATTTTAGGTTAGATACAGAGTAGGCTATTCTAGATACAATATAATTCTACATGCAAGACACCGTGCTAAGACTCAGACAGTATTTTAACCTTATATAAATATGTCTCTCTGTGTATGCATTTGCATTACTAGCATATCATGTACAGTTTCAATGAGATGAAAAACCTCCTGGGTTTTTATTTTGCTTTTGTCTTTAGGAAGCAGGAATACTCATTACTCTAAGTAGATTTTGATACAAATATGTATTCCTTGTATTGTCCTGAATAATATTATAATGCTTTTGGTGCAGTGTAGCTCAAAAGAGGCAGATTTTGCACTGAGGAAATGGTAAGCAGTAATTTATTATACTGTCATCATTATGTTTGCATATCCATCAGAGTTCTCATTCCATTTTTATTCAGTCTACTGTTATTTAACAAGAGTAAGAAAGCCTGGAATAGCAATAACATTAATGTTGTAACAGGAGAAATCTGCTGTTTGAATCATTTTACTTCTGCCATTTGGGTTTGCATGCTGTAGAGATTGTGCTCTTTTGCATTTGTTAGGCTTCTAGTGAACTAGTACACTTCCAGTAAATTCGAAGCTTTGATTTACTTTAATTTAAAGGTAATCTACTAAGACTAAAATCAGGCTGAACAGTCTACAAAAGACCACTAGGCATAAGAATGAAACAGTGAAAAATCCACTCTTTACATTGCATTTCAGTGCTGCCGCAAAACCTCTGCTTCATTTAGTAAGCTTTATTCAAGACGACACACAGCCAGCCTGATAGTATTAGGTTTTCCAAAAGTGAATGTTATCATTCAAAACAGAGCATCCTCTGCACTAGAAAGCTCAAAAAAGCTATTGTATCTATCTGATTTCAGAACTGTGAACAGAGAATTTTACAGTCTAGCCAATATATTCACAAGAATATTCTCCAAGTGCAGTTTCTAAATGAAATATCCCCTTTTTTCTCTCTCGAGAGAACCATGCAGGTGATTAGTGGTGCTTGCATGTCACAACAAAGCTGGAGAATGTACTTAGCTGATTTTCAGATTCCAAACAGTTCAACCTAAAATCTGCAGGATTAATATTCAAGACAGCCGGCCCTTATTTGATAGTCCCCACAGTCTCTTACAACTCCCTTCCCTTAGCAGATATGCTGAACACTGCTGACCCCTGAAGGTTGAACTCATTGTGCATTTGTAGGCAGCAAACCAGGGAGCATTAATGAAGCATGCAAAACATATGGTATTTTGTATCAGATTAAATGAAAGACCTTTAAATTGTTTCTTCCTTTCTTTTTTTTCTTTCCTTTGTGACCTTCTCTATGACAAGGCTATTTTGGGGGGTTGCTTGGAAAATTCTGTACAACATGTATGCAAGCCTTTAACTCTCTGCTTTTTTTTGCATGTGTGTATATATATATATATGTATATATATCTTATATTTGGAGTTTAGCTCTGAATGGTAGTGGTTTGTTTGTATACCAGGCTCTGACTGATAATTTTCCAAACAAAATTGAACCAAGCAGCTCACTTGGATTTATGATCAACTGCATTTTCTGACTTTGGTGCCAGAATGACTGGGTAAAATTCTTTATTTTATGCATGCAGCCAAATAGCACCACAGCGCTGCTTGTTGGCACTCCAATTTAAGAATCTTCATTGAAGTCAATTAAGTTCACTTAATTTGATGAAGATCAAGCTTTACTTATTTCATCACTCTCTGTGAGGCACAAACGAGGGACCAGAGAGCTTAGCAGAAACATTCTTCATTATTTTCAGGTACATATGTTCACTCGTGAAGGGAGACTTCAGAGTGACCCTGGAAGATTAGACTGCAAAAATATGTTGATGATCTTTAACTGGACAGAGTTCAAAGCCGTACAGATGTGTGGGAGTAATTAACTGCCCAAATACAAGATAAGGGACAACAGGCAAGGGCATAGATCTGTGGTGAAAACTGTGAGCATCTCAATGAAGTATTTAGCAACTTCTGCTTGCCAAGCCTGGTTCCCTCTGCCTTTTTTCTTACTCATGCTCTCCCTGCCTGGGAGAATGACTTTCCTGGAGCTGGAAGCTCCAAGGTGGAGCTGACACTTCATAATGCTGCCTCTTCTACTGCTTATTACTGAGTGTGCTGCACAAAGCTGAAGAGGAGTCAGTAGTGTCCTAGCCTCCCCAAGAAAGGACTCTGTCACTGTGGCAGTGCACAAACAGGTGAGTATTCACAGCTGGGGGCTTGTATCTACTGGACATTTCACATTCAAAACCCAGAGCTGTAGCTGTGCAGTTTGTCAGCTTTACCCACGCATCCATATGGAGAACTGACTTCCTCGAACATCTTTAAAATTGCCTTTTCCTTCAGGCTTCACAGACCTACAGCACAACTGCTCTGGAGGAAGCCCAGGACAGCTATTATGCATGAGCCTCACTTAGCTGCAGATTTGTTTGAAATGCCTCCCTGCCATTATCACTTCAAGTGCTCATTTCTCAAACAAATATTTTTTACATTTCTTCATTCAGTTACCATAGGAACATTAATTTTAGGTATACATAAGGTCTTACATAGTTATGAGAGGGAAGACAGGCACTGTCAGGAGGGAGGTCCGAGTTGCAGACCTTGAAGTAGATGATGTGAATATTCCAAATGGGTCAAATCTCCATTAATATGTAATTTCATTTCACTGTTGCTTTCTATGCAGTTACTTCAGCTGTACTTACTGTACTAAGGCTTGTAGCAAGTAAATATTCATTAAGTGCTGGAAATAAGCATTAGTTATTTTAAGTTTTAGCAAAGTAAATTAAACTATACTGTTACAATAAGTGAAGTTAAAGAAGTGAAATTCTTTAGAGTTCTTTCTAGAATTGAATGTTAACAAAATTGATCCCCATATTTAACAAGTATGTTACCATAGCTATATACTATTTCTATATATATATATATATATACACACACTGTTCCAATAATAAAGGTGAATGTTTTCAATTAAAATTCCCAGCCCTGCACTAGAAAATATAGAGTCCCATTTGATAATTTGAACTATTAAGTTTGTTGTAAAAGACACATATTTGCTATATATTTTGAATACTAAGTTTTATTGCCTTACCAATTGTTTTCTCAACCCTAAATAAAATCTATATTAGGGAACAAATCACTGTTGGAAAGAACTGCTTCAAGAAAGCTTGAAAATATTTAATCACAAACAGTAAGGCACTAGAAAATATGTATATATACAAAGACATATACATACAAAAGCGTAAGGTTAAAAACATGCATATGTATTTATTTTTACATTTTTTAATATACAAACACATACCCATATATATGCTTTTAGCTCTATTGTCTTTTGAATATATGTCATAATGGGGAAGCATCACATGACTTTAACTATAGTCTTGATTTATCTTGGTATTGTAAACCAAAAATTACGTGCATGTGGTTCTAGGGAGAACTCCACAACTAACGCAATTGTCCCAGGACTGTATGTCAGAATGATTAGTTCCTAAGTAATTTCTTCTTGTTTGAAATGACATTCCTTATATGCAGGAGTCTTAAAGAAATGAAAATTTTGTGTTTTGATTCATCATGTGGAATTTTGTGGTGAATTAGTTTTTGCTAAACATTCAGGCCTTAGATTACCATTCATCAAAAAGAATATTTGTCACAAAATGAGGAAACATACTACTAAAAATCAAGTAAAATATAAATACTTTCCACATACATACAAAAAAAAATGTTGAGCAGAGAAACTTAGTTCGAGCACTAGGCTTAAACTGTTAAGTTCACAAAGAAACACGAAAATCAAAGCACTATCAGAAAATTAAAACATTCTGAGCAAGAATGATCCTCATACATGTAGTCATAGCTGAGATATTGGTCCCAGTGATGGACCAAATTTTGCAGATCTACTTGCACAAGTAAGGCAACATCAGAATGCAATTTTTAAATAAATGCATAAATATCTGTCGACATTTCTTTGTAAGAGTTAACGTGATAACAAAATGATTCAGCTACCAGAGTGAATACAGATTTGTAAACACACTAAAGGATAATTAATTCTAGTCTGATCTTGTACATACATATCACCAGCCACAGAGCCGCATCTAGTTCAGTAGTTGTGTGGGTCTTTGCAGCTATACTTTTGTTTAAGCTTGTCACTTCTTTCCTGAAATAGACATTTCATTTTTGTCTCCAAGACAATATAGGCTGCCTGAAAATCCATATAATATATCTCATGTGACAACAGACCTGATAATGGTGCATGGATACCTTCTGCGCTCTTAGGTAGTCCACAGAAGGAATCCCAGGAAGCTGCTGGGAGAACAAAGGGAAAGGGAGGAAAATATGTTTTAGGTAATAAAGTGGCTGAGCATGAAATAGAACTCATAAAGAAGCAAGAAAAGGCATATCTGGAAACTTTATCAGTTGTTCTCCTGATATTCTTTCTCTGATTTAAGTTTTGATAACTTTTATATAATAGGCAAAAGGGATATTTTGATAAATACTACCCAAATGCAAAACTCAATAATATATATGATGAAACTTTTCTTAAGTACTGGCATAAAACTATTTTCTGTATTTTACTCAGGGCCTATCCTCATAAAATCAGCTAGAAGCTTGTCTTTAAAGAGTGAAACAATTAATTCCTTTCTAATTAGATAAAACTCCGAATCTTTAATATTCCTTCCTCAATTTAACATAAACAGGAGATTTACAAGATTATATATGCCTATTATGGTGTTTTTTTTTTTTTTTTTTTTTTTTTTTTACTTTTGGAAGGTGTTATAATATTTAAAAAAGCAATATAGACTGTATGTTAGAGACACTATCCTTCAATGTGTCTTGAGACACAGAGCATCGTAGAGTTGCTGGCATATGGAGAGAAGTGCTTTCCATTTAATGAAGATTACAGAAAACGCAGCAATCCTAATCTGCTGCTTAGCTCATCTCAGAGAAAACCTGTACTTCACCAAAGTTTGATGAAGAAATGAGGGCTGTATGGTAAACAAGGTAAGTTTTATGACAGGCAAGAATGTTTCCATTCTTTTAGTGTTCAGAGCAGCATAAAAAGATCATAAAAGATGCAAAACTGGGAATTAGATAACTAGATAATAAGGATACTTACTTAATCCACCCGAGAAGACATGTCTGGATGAGCAGTTTTTCATTGGCAGGATGCAAAAGTCTTTGGTATCACTTGCTCCAGGTGTAGTTAATGTTCCTAATTAAAGGATTAATTCCAACATTTACATTAAATCAGCATCCTGAGGTGAAAAGTCTTGTCAGTGTTGAGGTTAGTGATCCACCTGACAGCTGTCTGTGGTCTTTGAATCAGTGGGAGCGAACACTGAAGGGTACAGCCTGACCTGACTATAGCTGGCCTGGCCCAGTTCTTAGCAGTCAGTTTCCCAGTCTGTATCTGCTCCCAGGTCTGCCCTAGATTACAGTCTAATGTAATCATTTTCCTGTCAGGAACCTGATACAACCCTGGAGGCAGGATTAGGCTGGTAGGTAAAGCAGTAGTAGAATAGAGATAGGATGCTTGGGAAGACTGATTTTAAGGAAAGCCAGGTTCTCTTTTGAATGTCTGGTGTCTTCTACCTGTCTCCTTTGCTGCCAGGCCCAAGTTACTAATAAGGCAGTCCAGGTACTTGTAGTATGAGTCTCACCAGAGTTTATATTTAATTGGAAGTCTCCTTGTGTTGTATTGTAGTTTCTAAAGCCATTTTACATTTGAAATCATACTGATATGGGATTGGTGAAGAAAAGAAGGTTGCAGGATGAAGAAGAATCACCTACTAGCTTGAGGTTAGAGGATGCTACAAGTAAAAGAAGATGATTATGTTAGGTCTGGGTTTGCCATATGAAATCAAAAAGGCAAATCCAGGAACACTCATGAAACAGTAGCAGTGATAAAGATGAGGCAGGAGAGTTAATGCGGGGAATATAGTCCAAGTGCAGAAAAAAAAAAAAAGTTAATACAGATAGAGCAAGCTCATAAGTGAAGGAGGTAGGTCCACAGAGAGAGAGAAGGTAGTAGCATCCTTCAGTGAAGCCCAACGGCAGTGATCAGAGAGGCAAAAGAACCAAACACATAAAGATCTTGAAAGCTGATAGTGGCATGGGATGAAGTAGGAGAGTGATTGACATGATACATCATGAAAGATAAGGAAGAAGCAGCCTTTCCAACTTCACCAGGAAGATGACTAGGTATCCCTTTTTTATTATACTGAAGTGAAAGTAATTTCATTTAGACTGACAAGGGGAGAATGGCAAATAAGCGAACTTCATTCCCAAGGAAACAAAGGGAAGGATTTGTATAAACCAGAGGAGCTATGGCAGCATGATTAGGAAAGAAAGCAGTCAGATGAATCAGATGTTTCAACAGACAGGAACTATGAAAACAGTAAGGAGAGGGAGTAAGGACTAAGAGAGGAATGGAAAGCAGGTGTGAATCAGAAAGGAAGCAGAGCCATTTTCACATCAGTGTCTCTTGACGAGACCCCTGACTCTGGGTCCAAGAAGCAGTAGGGTTGGGTTTGGGATGTGTCAAAGATGAAAAAGGCATCATATGAGGAATTAGTTTCAGGCCAATTCCATTTGCCTGTTTGAAAAGCTACATCTTTAACCAAATAGTGTTAAGCACGATTGGAGAATTTGCCTCAGTTTGTGCCAGTGGAGGCTCAAGGACATGAAAATGTACTGCTTTATGTCTTCAAAGGTTTACACAAGAACACGTATGTTATTTTCAAAACCAGTATCCTGTCCCAGATAACAGGCTCTAACAAGACTTTAAGAGCATTATTCACTTAGGACAGCTTTAGATTTTGAAGAGCTTCATTTCCTGCTGGCAGTGCTTACCTGCCTTAAGAATTCTTGAGGAAGCCAGTAATCCAAAGAGGAAATTTCTACTTTTTCAAGGTAAGTTGGAGATATAAAAATGAAAACAATCAAAAAGATCATTGTGCGCTGTACAGGAGGCTTACCTATGTTATGCTAAAAAAGTTTAGTTTTGTGGTGTTCTCAAAAGCCTCATAAACAACTATATAGAAAGTAAGGATAGAGATAAGGACTGCAGGAACGCTGCAGTTGTTGGCAAGTGCATAACACTGGCAGAATGCTGGATTTATTTATTGATTTTATTAAATGAATGAGTGAGCCCCAGGCTCATAGCACGTGGCCATGATCTTGCCGCTGTGCTTTGTGCTTAACTGAGGGAATATGTGAAGGTTCATGGTGTGCTGTTTTTCCCTTAAGCTTGAATGTTCATGCTGGTTCCCCATTTGTAATCAATTCATAGTCCTTGCATAGCTGGATACTTCAGAATTCCTTCTGTGTGAAAGCTAATCTTCTCCCTGTTCTTCAAATGTCAGTTAGAGTCAAGGAGGCTCCATTAAATAAAAATAAAGGAGTACACTCTACAAATAGATTTCCAGTGAGCCAGAGTTTATGAATCACTGGTCAGGGACAAAATTTCCTCTTCAATGAAGAGGAAATGAAACCCATCTCAAAACTTCTTGGAAAGATCTAAAAATAATCACTCATGATGGAAGAAATAAATCAATAATTCCTAATGATAAAAAAGTCTTGTGAATAAGTTCTTGTGAAGCATCCTTCTGGGCAAGCTCTGGAGGTGTGGTTTAGATGAGTGGGTGGTGAGGTGGATTAAGAACTGGCTGGATGGCAGAGCTCAGAGGGTGGTGATCAGCGGTGCAGAGTCTAGTTGGAGGCCTGTAGCTAGCAGGGTCCCCCAGGGTCAGTCCTCGGCCCAGTCCTGTTCAATTTATTCATCAATGACCTGGATGAAGGCACAGAGTGCTCCCTCAGCAAGTTTGCTGATGATACCAAACTGGGAGGAGTAACTGATACCCCAGAGGGCTGCGCTGCCATCCAGAGGGACCTGGACAGACTGGACAACTGGGCGGTGAAAAACCTCATGAAATTCAACAAGGCCAAGTGCAAGGTCCTGCACCTGGGGAGGAATAACCCCAGACACCAGTACAGGCTGGGGACTGACCTTGTGGAGAGCAGCTCTGCAGAGAAAGACCTGGGTGTCATGGTGGACGACAAGTTGACCATGAGGCAGCAGTGTGCCCTCGTGGCCAAGAAGGCCAATGGAATCCTGGGCTGCATTAAGAAGAGCATCTCTAGCAGGTCGAGGGAGGTGACCCTGCCCCTCTACTCAGCCCTGGTGAGGCCACATCTGGAGTATTGTGTCCAGTTCTGGGCTCCACAGTACAAGAGGGATGTGGAGCTGCTGGAGAGAGTCCAGCGCAGGGCTACAGGGATGATCAGGGGCCTAGAACAGATGTTCCCTATGAGGAGAGACTGAGAGATCCTGAAGAACAGAAGGCTGAGAGGGGACCTGATCACTAAATAAATACCTTAAGGGAAGGAGTGAAGAGGATGGGGCTGGCCTCTTTTCAGTGGTGGCCACCAACAGAAGAGGTAATGGCCACAAACTGAAACACCAAAAGTTCCACAGGAACTTAAGGAAAAATTTCTTTACTGCGAGGATGACAGAGCACTGGAACAGGCTGCACAGAGAGGTTGTGGAGTCTCCTTCTCTGGAGATCTTCCAAACCCGCTTGGATGCCACCCTGTGCCACGTGCTCTAGGTGACCCTGTGTGTGCAGGGGGGTTGGACTAGATGACCTCTAGAGGTCTCTTCCAACCTTAAATATTCTATGATTCTATGATTCTAAGTTATGGTTAAGATAATAAAATGGATGAAGAATATTCTAGACGTTTTTGTACTAAACGTCTAATTCTGGGCAAATTAATCGGTTTGCAACAGCTTTTATGGTTTCTTGCCAATCTTAAAATCAGTGATGTTACCCTGTATGTTGGACAAATTTTTCAGTATATTCATAAAGCAATATTCTTAATTTAGATGAAACATGTATGTCTGGCAGGAAGTTTGACAAGATCCAGCATTGAAAATTGTAATACATGAAATGAAAAGCTACATTTACTACATTTATATGCCTTCAGTCTTGTAGAGAGGTGGGGTTCTAGGCTCTACTCCCGGTTTTGTATTATACCAATATTATTTATTTGACCGTGTGTCGACATGATCTTATGAAGTTTGTCGTATTCTAGCCCAGGTTTGCATAGGAGGGTCTGTTGCAAATCTACATTTGTGCAATGTGCACAAACTGTGCAATGTGTTTTTGTCATTCTTGGCAAGCCATAAAAACAGGCCATTGTATATTATGTGTGTTTAATTGCTTACAGAATTAATCTTTGACTCTAATCACTGGAAAATACTTACAGCCCTGAAACAAACAATCCCGATGATTGTTTTAAGATTTCCAAGTCTAAATTTAGGGAGAGATGTAGGCTTTTTTTGATCAATAATGTGTAATGCAGCCAAACATAGAAACAGAATTTAAAGAAGCTGTTAGGTCATTTAGTTCATTTTTCTCCAATTACAGGAATTTTCTGTATTTTAATATAATGTTTGTTCATCTAGCATCATTTTTAAATAGAACAAGTATAGGAACATATCTCCTGGGAGATTAAACCATAGACTAATAAATCACTGTCAAAGGCTGCTTTTTCTTTGGTAGTTAGTCTTAATTTTCCCTTTTTTAATGCCGTTCCATTGCATGCAATGATATTTCTTCCTAATTTATGATAAGGAAATCTGGTTTTTGTTGTTGTTGTTGTTGTTGTGAGTGTTTATCTCCTGCAGATATTTGTAGAGTGCTTCCACACTTCTTTGTTTATTGCTTAGTCAAGCAATAATGTCCATATTTAGCTTTTAATCACTGCAAAAAAGTCAGGCTATCTAATTCCCACACAGTTTTTGATATTCTTTACAAAACGTTCACATGGTTTTCAAGCTTTTTACAATATCTTTGTAGTATTGAAGGGAAGTAAATCCAGTAACTCAAGTGTCACTGGGACTGTGTGGATGGATAATTTTCTGCTTGTTCATAGCACACAGACTGTAGACCTGGGCAGGTCTATACAAAAGCAGCGTGTTGGCTGTAGCACAATAAATTTGTCTTTTATTTGGTTTCCTGTGTCAGCTCAGTGCTTTTAGGTTTCAAAGATTCCTAGGTTGTTCCTTCTATTCAACATGTACATTTGGAACGTATTAGGTTGCATTTTTTCCAGCGCACCTTATTGGAGTCTGATAGTATTTGTGATGATTGCGTGTCATCAGTGAAGACAACATGAGGCCTGCTCTGATGCCTTCTCACAGCCTTGAGTTTTCCCATTTTGGAGGAGCACCACTGTCCTGGATAACATGCCACAGGATTAACTTGCAAGAGGAGCTGTAGAAGTGCCCTGTGTTGTTAGTGCTGGCCACCTGAATTCTCTACTGGCATGTGGACTGTGGTGCCAAACTGAAATTGCTAAAGAAAGGAGTTTCTCTGCCACATTGCTTCATTTGGATGCTTTCTCTTACTGTGCTTGCCAGACTTACCTGAGATTCCCTCTAGCTTAAGAAATATTATGAATACATGATGGAAAACAGCATTGCAAAGCAAGAGGGTGAAATATCAAAGCTCAGTTCTGGATCATGCTGAGCCACAGAATTTTTCCTTCCTCCTCAGCTAGTCTGATGGGTGGAAAGAGCCCTGTGCCCTTTGTCCTCCCTCTCCATCTCCTCAGGCTGCATCAGAACTGGGACTCGCAGGATGCCTGTCCTTCCTTTTAACAATTTTTATCCTTAATCTGAGTCACTGCTGTTCCAGGCTTATATAATCACAGAAGGTCCTTCCTCAGTCCTGGAGAAGCCTGTACCCTTGCAAGCCTGTTCTATTCTTTACTAAGTAATTTGCCTCTGACTTAAATGACCTTCATGCTCTACGCCATATTTTCAAATACAGTGACAGTGCTACATAAATCTGGTTTGTGTTTTCTATGCATAATTCTTTCTTAAATTTACAGCTTCTTTTTTGCTTTGAGCACATACATGTTATCATAATAATAATCATTACAGACAACAGATATATTATGGAATGTTTCTCTTTTCCCCTTACACAAGCATATTCACAGTCATCTTCTGTTAGTAGCAGGGTTCCTGCCACTTTAGACTTGATTGGATAAATCTTATTAGAAAAAAAGATGGCTACATGATACTGTTCTTATATAAAAGCCTCTGCCTGATGATGAGCTCTCTTCTACTGGATCTCCTCAAAACCCTACCTCAAACCCGGTGCCTTATTTTTTATCAGAGTTTTTTGCCTACAATCCCCTATTTTTGAACCCACATATTCTCTCTCAGCTGAACTGATTTTGAACATAAGCTTTATATATGACATGCCAAAAAACAGATCTGTTACATTTCCCATCTTCTGTAATACCCCGAAAAATAAGTCCTGTTTTTTTGATGGTCTGTTTGGTGCTCAGTTAGTGCTTGCTTAGAGGTGCTCTGGTCTTGTAACCACCGGGACCAGAATTTACAACTGCAGGACTGGAATCTAAAAATATTTTTGCATTTTGTTGTCAGCTCATTTTCAGTAGAACCAAATGACTTTTTTTTTCATCTTTAAAAATAAGGTTATTTCATTTTCATAATTTTTGTTTGGGGAAATATTTGGAATGGGCACATTGACCTTTTGTAGCAGGCAAAACTTATTTTTCAGTCCTTGTGCTCTTAAACTGCAGGTGCCTTTTTAAGTAATGCTTCTTATCTTGTTTACTACCAAAATGCTTATTTTGACCAATATTGGTGTTCTAATGTATTTCTCAGATTATATATGCTAAAAAAAAATGTTTCTGCAGTGGGAATTTCTCTAAAGCTGAGAGTCTTGATTGCCTGTTCTTGATTCCAGGGACTTTTGAACCCCACTGAAATAAATATAGTCATAAAATGACTAAATACCAAAGCACAGGAATGCAGTTGTTTGCACTGTTAGGTTTTTAGCACATCTCCACCTTGATTTTGACTGGTAAGGCTGACCACATGCCTAGGGCTGTTTCCAGTAGGCAGTTTTTTGGGACCACACTGTTTTGCAGGATGCCAGTTATGTCCTAGGTGAAGTATGCCGTGTCTGATTAATCATTTTATTTACTAATACAGATATAGCCCAAAAGTTCTTGCACAGAGAAAACTCGGGTGTTTTGATTGCTTCATATGCATTGTGTTACATGCTGGAAAACACTACGGATGTAAGCATGCTGCTGTAAACTTTGCTATCTCTAGCAGTAAACAGAACTTGTAGCTGTGTAAGTATTGGTCCCTACACCACACAGAAAGCAATTGCTGTTTTAAAAATGAGGTAAAATTTTTGCACTTGAATGGAAATGAGCCATCTAAATTCAGGTGCCCTCCAAGTTTTTGGTGTAATATGTGGCCATATTAGTTCAGAGCCTCCTGTCCTCTAGATATGCATGATGAAAACAAGGCCCTCTGTGCTCATGAGTAGCAGTCAGAGAGCCTGGATATATCAACCGTGTTCTCCTTCAGGCCTTGCATCCCTTTTCTGCATTCTCATGAGTTTATGTAGAAAAGTTGGAATTATTAAGATTTGATGGAAGAAAAATAATAATAATTTTTAAAAAAGCAGTTGGGACGTATAATTGAAGAGCGCAGAAAATAGGGCACTGCTCCTTTTATATGCAACTTATTTATTTTAAAGTAAACACTTTCCCAGTGCAGCAACTTTCTGGTCCATTTTCCAGGTGCATTAAGAAATACATTAAAAGCAAGAAAGTTCTTGTACTGCTAGCACCTGAAATCTGGCAGAGATACTGGTTTTCTGATGCTGCAGTGCCTTTTTAAGAGCATTTGCCCTCCAACAGAGATGGACTGGGGGCCAGGAAGGCTGTGTTAAAATCAGCATGAAAACAACAACAGACTGTCATTTTAATGAAAAAAAAAATATCTATTTTTCAGAAAAGGCTGAGTTTTTGAACCACAGAGCAAAGTGTTTCTCCCTGAGGGTGCAAGAGCACTTTTCACATGTTTTCTTTCCATAAGTATGTATTGCTGACAGACATGGAAGGTACCTGTGAGACAGCCAAGCCTGCCCAGACTAGTGTATCAAGGATGTTACAGCATGAGTTTCGTGCTCTCTTGGCATCTAAATAAACAGGACATAAGGCTCCCTCTTGCAATTTCGTTGATACTGGTATCACAGCTAGATAGATTAAAACTAACTAGATGTGCCTGTTGTCTGGGGCTACCTGTCTTTGGTTTCCAGCTAAGACTCTTCTATGCACGACCACCTTCTAGAGCCATGAGAACCAGGTAAAGACCCTCAGATGTTCCCTCACCACTGAGGACATATCCCCCATTTCTGCTTGCCTCCCCTGGCAGTACTGTGAGGTGTCAAGATGTGGGATGGTGCCTTATTCCTCTTGTAACCTCCTCCTGTTGCCCCAGGGTGACGTCCTTGGGTATGCAGGCCAGTGCCCAGTGTGCCATTCCACTGCATCACATTGTGGATTACCTTCATGTTTTTCCCCTTTTCTTAGTCCAGGCTCTTGGCCTTCTGCAGTTGTGTGTGCCATCAAATGCACTGTCTGGTTGTGATTCTCTTTTTCTCCATTTACCTTCTTCTAAATTAAGACTTATTTTTCTTTCCTGCCCCTGCTTCTGACCTCTGATAGTCCTAGCATATTTCTTTCTATGAAATAGCATTTACAGCTTCTAATTTATGTATTTTTTCCAGCTTTACCTCCTCTGACATTTTTCAGGTCATAAGTATAAATCTGAAATAAATAGTTCCTCTTGATTTTCATCCCTTAGGCTATCGTAATTCTGTAGGTATCCTCAGTCTATTCAGTTATGCTTGTATTTAAATAAAATGTATCATGCCTTAATTCTGATCCAGTCCCTGAGATCAGGATTGCATTTCAGTGTTTAGAAGGATTTCCCAGACTGGCTTTTGCTAAGTTGATGCAATAGTTGTTAAGGTGGTTTAGATAGATTGTCCACAGAAAGGTGGCAAAGGTAAAAGGCTTTCTCTTTATTTAGTCTTCATTCCTAATGTCGTCTATAACTGATGGTTGTAAGAACAGCACATAAAAGAAATTACAAGTATGACTGTAAGGTCATGTATGTTCTAAGGTAATTATGTTTAGCTCAAACAGTAAGGGCATTTTGTGGGAACAGCACTGGTGCTGTCAATTCAGTGTGAATAGTTTTCCTTACTCAACTGTTAGACCAAGCTCAAGTTAAAAGAAATTCCAAATAAGTAATCTTTGCTGCTTGCAGCTTTTGATCCCATCAGAAAATTAAAAAAGCTAGTAGTGATGTGTGTATTTCGGAGATTATATATTCTTGTTATTTTTTATGATTAGCATCTTAGAAAGTTTATGTAGCAGCCTTTTTTAGTTGTCCTTAAAAAGTCGGTGCCTCCCAGTCAAAGCAGGAGGGTGAACAAATTGTTTTGCTTTGCATTATCTGTGAAACAGGACACATGCTCAGTGCATGTTCAGTGAGAGCAGAATTAAACGGCATCCTCTGGGAGGGAGCTGAAAAACAAATGGAACCTTCACAAGAAATCAATAGGTTGGGATTGCTGCTAGAACAGCTAATGTCCCTTACCAGTACCTTTTGATATTGTGTCCTTGGCTTTAGAATTAAATTTGTCTAGCTTCCATTAGAGTGTTTTGCTCTTATTATTCCTCCTCATTTTTCCCAAATCTCATCTGAAAATTTGAATGTGCATATCAGAGCACTTAGCATATCATTGTAACAGAACCACAGAAAACTTGGAATATTATATTAAATTAGACTGTATTTGTAAATGAGTATTTTTCCCTGACTATAGAATGTGTTTACATGTATAAACAAAGGTAGAAATACAAGCAGTAGGAAGATAGAAAATAAAAAGCTGTCTCCTAAGAGCTTTCCTTCCATTAATATTTTTCCTTCTAGCCCTCAGATCCAGTGCACACATCCCTTTTAGAATGAGTCATGTCAGCAAGGAGGACCCAAAATAACCAGCTGTCACTGCCTTCTGTTATTTCTGAAGGACTTCTTTTGCCCACCTGGACGCTGCAGGGCAAGTGAAGTGTCAGCCTTTTTCAATTTTGCCCAGGGCAGATTTTCCTGTTGCCAGGGCCGCTGTTTCCAGAACCCTGTCAGCTGGCCTGACAGAAGTTCACCAAAATCCTCCCAAGAGCATTGAATTCCAAATTGAGGATGAGTTTCAGGCTCCGAGGTCACTGAATTTGAGCAAGAATCACCAAATCACGAGTCAGTGCAGGAAGTCGAGGGGTTGCCAGCAAGCAGCTCCAGTGGGGCAGAGCTGGGGTCCTGACCATCGCCCTGAGGCGGCCAAGGAGGCGGGTCACCTCAGCGCCTCCACTGCTGCTGGGAGGTGGGCCTGCAGGCCCTAGGCCCTAGCTGGAAAGGGTCACCTCAGCAAGGGTCTCTTTGGCAGCAATAATAATAATACAAAGGGAGCAGTGAGCAGCCACAGTCTTAGCTTAATGTTCCTCAGTTTCATCGCTTAAGTGAGCTAAGGTGAACCGGGGCTCCTGTGGAAATACCTAATGAACTAGCTGTCTAAAACACAGATGCTTATATGGTACTTGTCATGAGAGAAGGTCTGGTAGATAGAAGCAGGAAATAGAAAGGTACTGGAAAATATTTTAAAAATCACATTGGTATTTCAAAGCAGTGTTCATGCCAGCTTGCAGTGATAGTCTGAAAGGAAAATGCTGTATAGCAAATCTAACTGGACTTAGAGGAGCATCTGCAGCACCACACAGGGCACGGTTACTTATCCTGAAGGAGACGGCAGTTTGTAACAAACCTACAGGGCACTCGAAGGAGAGCCAGCCTGCTGTAACGAGAGGGAGCATCAGACCAGAGATCAGTCGCCAATGGGAGCTCCTCAAGGGTCAGTCTCACAGCTCGTTTTATTTCCAGTTTTTGTAGAAACCGACACCTATAACAAAACCTGCTAGAGTAGCTTTTTAATGAATTCTGCAGTGCACACAAAGCTGAAGTGCATCGCCCATGAATGGGACAGTGAAAATATCACAGAAGAACTGCATGACCTTGAAAGCTAGAGAATTGAGTTGGAATTAAATGCAATAGCCTGAAGAAATGGATCACTGACCTGGAGCTTAGTAACAAAACATTTTTTGCGAAGTTAATCTCACCAGTCAGTAAAGAGGGGAGAAGAAAGCTCCCAAGTATGTTAGAAATTATCAATAGTTATATCTTTTTAGATATCTTTTTAGGAATGCTCTCAAGTTTTGGTCCCCATAATACAGTGCAACTGCATCTTTCTCGGAGTTGGTTCATAGGAACATCGGCAGGATAGTGGGGAAAAGAGTGATTTTTATTGAGTAATATGACAGCTTGGACCGCTTAGTATAATAGAGCACAAATTGAGAGGAGATATAGCATGTCTTCACAGATACTGCCAGAAGCAAGAGTTGGAGAAGAAGAAAGGGACAAAGATGGCACTTGCATAAGTCCAAAAACATAAATTTAGCCTGGAAACAGCCATCCAATTTGACGAATTTTGAAGAGCAAAGAAAACCTAACTAGATTCAAAATGGACAGGGAACTGCTTATGATGTTGGCATTGCCTGAAATAATCAGGGTGCTGGAACTGATGACCTGGAAGATACTTTCAAGCTGTGTCCCCCTGTGTTTAAATTCAGAGCTGATATTTGCCATTCAGGTAAAAATGGCAGAGGGAGGATTACACAGTATTTATAATGAGTGTTATTTGATTTATACGTCATTTATAACTGCTTAACTACAGTACATACCAGAGTAGCTATTAGTAAACAAAATGGCTTGTGCATGGAGAGCTAAGAATAGGCCTCCACGATAAACTGATAAACACAAAAAATACAGCTAATGAACACTCTGACAGCGTGCTGGTAAAGCCCTGTGCACTCTTTCATGTGCCTGTGCATTAGGTGGTGAGCACACAGACAGCTTAATGTTAGATGACATCTGATTTTTAAAGGCACAGCTATTGTCTTATTTGGGCAAACATGCTCTGACCTTTTAGAGATATCATTTAAATGTCAGTGCCTTTGTTTCTTTCATAATATTCACCCAATGACACATACTTCCAAACTAGGTGAAGAAGGAAGAACAGTATTGACCAAACACAACTGTTCATTATATTTTTTTTTGTTTCAATTTGACTTTTGATAATAAAATATATCAAATTGCAGTTAACTTGAATTATTATTGGCAGCTTTAAGCTATTTAAATTTTAAATGCTCTGTCTTTCCTTTTCAGTATGACCAGTAAATATGTCAGAACATATCAAATGTGATTTTATATGTCATTTTGCACTAGTATTAACTTAGTTATAGCTGATAATAAGGTTGCAGCTACTGGTATGTAATTTTAACCAAGCTTCAGAAACTCAATTTATGTCTTTTTCTCCAGAGCAAGAACCATGCTATCACATTTGTGATCAGGCACTTTTTGTTGCTTTCTGACCTTTTGTTACTGACTGCAGAGTAGTGGTGTCTTACATGCCCTGCCTTTATAAGACTATGCTAAAAAGAGAAAGAAACATTCAATATGGTTAAAGCTGGTTAGTTCAACATGGTTCAGTTCTTATCTGTTCAGTTATAGTTGCCATCAGTGGCAAAATATAATCTTACTCCCAGTTTCATTATTATTGCCTTCAGATTATAGCCGCCTGATTTTGGTCAATGCTTTGCATTGCTAGATAAGAGAGCAGGTTAACGTTGGTAATAGCCTCTTCTAGCTAACTGCAGTTTGTTACCTGAAGAGACAAGATTAGGTTATCTATAGCTCTTTTGAAAGATATTGGCCTCCATTTAGTTTTTCATTGAAAAGCATAATTTCCAGATAACAGGTAGTCATTGTTGTAGACTTTCCAAATTCACCGTCTTTTATTTTAAAGCCTGATGACCAGAAATGACCATTTTAACACTACCTGTAGACAAGAAAAATGCAACCTCTCAGTACCTAGTCAGTAGCCTGCAGGAAGGCAGGTATATTTCAATGTCCTTAGAGTATCTGGTAATAAAAAAAACAGACAAGAAAGTGAAACCTAGCAATGTAATGGATTGAAAGTGTGGTAAGAGAGGTATTTTAGAGGGTACACCTCTATCTTTTTATTTGTCTTTAAGAACATAAATCAGGTTACACGAAAATACTGCATGAGAAATTACAATGAATCAGTAGAAGTGTTCTGCACCTTTTTGAATGGAAAGACTTTCCTTTTACTCTTTTACTTTAGGTCTATTACTTGACCTAATGCTGTTACTGCTATGCAGTGTGTTTTGAGCTTGGGTTTTATGTGCTTAAAAAAATCTATCATTTTCTATATAAGATGTAATATCTGTAAACTCAACTTTCAGAGAAAGTATTGGTACTAAGGCTTGTTACAGGGAAAAAGGAAAGGAAAAATCTCACGCCCAGATTAGAGTAACTTGATATACCAACTACAGTTATAAGTTTATCTGCTTATCAATCTGCCTGTATGCAGAGAGGTGATTTTCCTAGCCTTGCTCGCAATGCAATAGATTCATGTTCATTGTTGTTCAAAAATGCTTGTGAGTTTTATTAATTTAAATGTTAGGATAATCTCATCTCCTTTTCTTCAAGATACAAATTATTGTACAGGTCTTCTGTTGTCCTAGTCTTTAAAACCTATGTTCTAGTGAGAGATGCATTTCTTTTCTGCTCCCATTATAATGTCCTGTGGAGAAGGCAGCTCCTTCAGGAGAGGATGTTATTAAACAGGCAGGCCGTGTCCATCAGCCTAGGGTGCTCTCTGAGCTCTTTCTGATCACAGCTCCTTTGTGAACCTTACCTAATCTTCAAGATGAGAACATCACCTCAGCTTTTATTAGCTATAGTTTATAGTTGTTTTAGCAGATCATTTTTACTTAACCTAATGCTGTTGCCTCTAGGACCCGTGGGTTAGGAGGAGTTCAGAGAAGCATATGCAGTGCGTAGGGCTTTTTTTCACTCATGGTATCTTCCCTGTGGCAATTCCTGTCTATCCCAGGCATTGGACCTGGTACATGTCAAGCACAGAGATGACAAAAAATGGACAAGAATGTGCAAAAAAGCAGGAATCACAGAATTGTTAGAAAGTGTTTCTTGTTCTTAACTTGAGGACCAGGCACTATTTCAGCTTGGCTTAGAGGGATTCGTATACTTTTCTGGATTCATGTTACAGTCGAGTGAGTCATGGGTGTTTTTCTCAACCTGGAGATCCCAGCTTCATCCCTGATGTCTCCCCAACAACTCCAGTACCAGCTGTTCTCCCTGTTCCCATTGACACTGCCAAACCACGTTGTGGCTTAGTTCTGGCAGAGATGGTGTTGCTACAGGTTGTGGAGATGTGGGCTGTAAACCATCTACCTCTTCAGCCAGCTCGATCTCTATTTTTCAAGTTTCATATATCCTTGAGAGCAGAGATTCTGCATTATGATCTCCACTTGTGAAAGCCCTTGGTGAAACAAAGAGTATTCCCCATGACTCCTTCTTGCTTATCTGATGTCATTGGCCAGAGAGAGGAGGTGGGCAAAGTCAGTCCGTGAAGGAAAGAATAGCTTATCTTTGTCTGAAAAAGAGCCACCAACAATACATCAATGCCCATACATATTTAACCCGGAGGAATGATTCAGAGTTTGTCTCACTGAGCTGTAATTTTGAAAGTTGAGATATGGAAATAGTTTTTTCTCAGTAAAAATAGCAGCTATTGGAAGATGATTGGTAGCCCTGTGACTTTACTTGTATTGTTGCTGCTAAAGCGATACTTTGCTGAAGTCTCAAGTAAGGTATTGTTAGCATGACACTCATACAAAAATAAAAGCACTATTGTCAGAATGATGTAGCCAAATTATTGCCACTCTATTTGTCTAGTCCACAGCTGAAAAGAATGTAAAATGCTTGTGTTTTAACTCAATGTTTTAATGCCATTTTAAGTAATGAAGAAAACAATAGATGTGGTCATGTGCAAGTCTACATAAGCAAGGTAGTATAAAATCACTAGATAATACTGTAGATAATAGATTTGTCCTTCAGTTTCTGTTAGGGACAATGGTGAGAAAGAAGAAGAAGGATTTGAAGGATTTGAAATTATGAGAACCACTTTGATATCATTACCTGAAATAGCTGCGAGCAGAAGCCATAGATAATAATAATCTTCAAACTGTAGAGGTTGAAAGCTCTGAGAAGCCAAGAATGATTGCAGCTGCCTTAAGTGATGGTGGAACAAAGCCATCTAGTCATGAATAGTTTATGCAGATGAAATATAATCACAGAGTCAAAATGTGCAGTCATCAGGTTTGAGATCCAAGAAGCAGGTGGTACACATATCTATCTCAGGGTTTTGGAGTGATTCCCTGGCATCAGGCATCTCGAAGAATCATAGACTAAAGAACGAGTTTTGATGTCTACAATTAGATAACACAAGGGGACCGTCACTTCAAATACAGAATTATTCCTGTCTGCAGTCTTCTCCAGACATTCAATGAGGTAGATTGTCTCTGTTTTAAAATAATGCTTTAGAACTCAATGCCATTTTTTTTTTCTGGAAGTGCTAAATGGGAGTTAATGAAAGAAAATTATTTACAAGTTTTGTGACTGGGAACTGTTTCCAGCTCATCCATGAGCATTTTAAATCCATTTGTACGTGCTTTAAAGTGTGGCTTATGTAGAATTGGGCAAAGAAATTTACAGAGAATGGGGCCACAGTAGGCAGCTGATAACATTTTGTGTCTTTATTCTTAGAAGAAAATGATCATTCTAATAACAGTTTAATAGCTGTGCAGTTTTGTTCTCAGTTAGTGACACTGTAGTTTGATGGGCTAACTTCAGCTTACCACAAATACTAAAGAAATCAGTAAAGCTTTAATATCTCAAGTTTGAGGAAAAGTAGCATTTTAAGGAAGAAGAAGTAGAAATAAGATTGAATAAACAATCTTGTGACTTTTAGGAGATTTATATAGTTATCTATAGGAAATTAAGAATTTGCAGTAACCATTTAAATGAAGTTTAAATTTGAAACCAGCTGTTTGTTCTTGACTATTTGTTGATAGACTAGCAGATTATGCAATCAGTTTTATCATTTGCATTAGTAAGAAGTGTTTGAAGATGTGCTTATACATACAATCCAACACAGTACCGACTCCAAAAAGCATCAGATAAGCAGCTAACCTTCCATTTTTCCTTTTAGATCGACAGCTTAAAAAATCACACCAGATACTTACTCAGCGTAAAATGATGAGCCCAGGCATGAAGCCCCGTCTTTAAATATTTTAATTATGAAATTTGGTGATAAGAAATGAAAATCTTGATATGTTGTTTCTCCCATCCAGCTTTTTGACCTGCCTGCTCATGTTGATCATTCTGTAATGCTGCCTTTTTGTTCGTTTGTTTTTATTTTTTGTAGTTTAATTGTTCCAGTTGGAAATCAGCAAAACTGGAAAAAAAAAACCCAACCCTTTCATTTATTATTTAAATAATGATTGCTCACTACTTAAAGGGAAGTAGCCTTTGATTCAGCTGACCAACTGTCAATATTTACAATTTCAATGTCTGTATATAAGCTTGTCACTCCAGGCTGCCTTTATAACCAGTGAAAAGGAAAAATGCATTTTTTGGGTGCAATTCACCAAAATTAGGCCTCTAAACTGCTTAAATAAATTCACCTCTAAATATACTGGTTTCAGTTAACTGTAAAAGGAAACTAGACTGACTAGATTAGATGTCTTTTTTGTAAATATCTAAAAGTAGATGAGATGAATCCTATCCCATTATTTAAAGAACATCATCATCTGGGCACGGGAGGTGATCCTACCTCTCTACTCAGCACTGCTGAGGCCACATCTGGAGTGATGTGCCCAGTGCTGGGATCCCCAGCATGAGAAAGACATAGATTTACTGGTGTAAGTCCAGTGAAGAGCCACAAAGTGATTAAAGGACGAAAGCAACTCCCATTTGAGGAAAGGCTGAGAGAGATGAGGAAGTTCAGCCTGGAGAAGAGAAGGCTTTTGTGGGAGACCTTACAATTATACATAAATATCTGATGGAATGGTGTAAAGAGTATGGGGACAGATGTTCCTTAGTGGTGCTTGGTGACAGAATGAGAAGCAGTGGGCACAAACTGAAGCACAAGAGATTTCGTTTGACCATAAGAGAACATTTTTTCAGGGTAAGTGTTCAACACTAAAACGGGCTGCCTAAAGAAGTGGTGTCCATCCTTGGAGCTACTCACAGCCCAAGTGGACATGGTCCTGAGAAACATGCTGTAGGTGCCATGCTTGAAATGGTTGTTGGACCAGATGATTTCCATGGTCCCCTGCAACCCCAGCTGTTCTGTGATTCTATGAAATTAGTGATAAATGCTGGGTGTGAGTGCATGTGATTCTCAGACACCTAACACAAATGTATTGTTGCTGTCTTGGCACAAAGGAGATGGCACCATCCAGTACTCTGCACAGATGAGCGAGTTCAATACGGCACAAACACTATAAACAGCACAGTCATGGTAGAACTACATTTCAAATGGATTAGATTAGCCTCTTTCTCACTGTGGCTAAGTAGTCCTGGGCTATCAGTATGCCTACATTGTGTCTAGAGTGAGCCAACTTGGTAACTTCACAGTTGTTGTAGACATACAGAGGTGGTGTTTAATTCTGGTGTCAGAAGATAAATGTAATGTTATGCAAAGTACTGTACAGCTAATTAAAAATACTAGTAACACCATCCTTGCCCCAACAAGCCTGCAACGACCTAGTTTATAAAGAGTGAAAAGGGAGGAAAATAAAGACTAACATTATTCTATGAAAAGAATAAATAATGGCACATGGCAAGGGCTGCTTTTATGGAAGAAGTTTATAAAAAAGTGAAATATGTAGAATCGTAGACATTTTTTTAGGTTCTATATTTAATTTAGGATGTTGCCTTAATGGTGGTTTTTCCTGTGTTTTTTTTTTTTTTTTCTCTTAGGATGATTTCCAGCATGCAGCCTCAGAAACCAACTGGGAGTCAGTCACAAGCTCTGTCTCAGTAAGTAGTTTCTTACTATTTTGTCCATAAATGAGTTGATGACATGGCTTCAGTTCACTGTAAAGGAACCTGCACAGAGGAACGATGTATTCAACGTGTATTCAGGCAGAGGATAAAATAAGGAGTATTTATCAACTCATGCTAGGCTTGGACACTAGTTTTTAAAAGACAAAAGACTTAGGATATGCCAGCAGCTGTTGTAATAGCTATCTCATACAGTTATCACACCATTGGGAAACATTTTTTACTTTCAAACTCATCCTGACAAGAAGAAAACAAAAGATAGGAACTCCTTAAGATTTTAAGTTATGAAATGTTTTGACCTAAATGGAGGAGTATAGCAAACTGGTAGGAGAATGGATATACCTTTTCATTGCCAGTATTGGTTTTGTTTGTTTGCTTTTAGTGTTTGCTATGAAATACTACATTTTAAATCTCTATATTAAGTGTAGAAATGTGAGGGAATAAAAAAAAGAAAAAAAAAAGAAAAAGGAAGCTAGTATGTAATCCTTTCTCTAGATTACATTTGTTCTGTCACTGACCAAAAATCTGTCCTTCACTACATCTCTCAAGGAAAGTTAAATTCTAGGTCCACATTGTGGAGAATGGCAATGCAGCATCAGGCTTAATAATAATAGCTGGTTATTATTAATAATAATAATGTGCAGAGTATTGGCTGGTCAGCACGATGCTTACAGCTGATTGCTTCTCTTACGTAGAGGAAGGATAAATGCTCAAAGCACCCTTGGCAAGTGAAACTGATGTTTCAGACATTCATTGAAGATGATTTAGTGAGGGTGTCTTTGTTACAGAAGTTGCCAGTGGAGTAGCAGTAAATAAAATATGGGTAAATTCTTCTGAATGGTGCTCCTGGCCAAGCAGTGAGTAAAGAGAAAATTCTGGATTGCTGAAATCAGGAGAGGTTAAGCCAGCCTTACCTTGACTTTGCAGCTGACACTTGCTCTTCATGATACAATTTGCTGACAGCCTTGAATTAACTGAGCTGAAAGTTCTGAGTAGTAATGTTGGAAGGACTAAGATCCACTTGATGTGCCAAGCAAGAGATACTAAGAGACTATTTTGCTGAAAGACATAAATGCATTTTTCATCCTAAAGTGTCTTAGCAAAGTGATTGTTTTTTGTTTTTTTTTTTATATGATAGAATATTTTGTTTAAAGATATGGTATAATGATGTTTTAAAGTGTAAAGTGAAGGTTCCCTCATCAGGTAGCTATGAAAATGAGATCAATAAGTGTAAAATGCCATATTTAATTATCCCTAACATCATAAGGAACCCAGTACAACAAACAATAATCCACATTCTTTTAATATTGAAGGAAAAAAATGATTTATCTTTTATATCTAGTAATTTTCTGAGAAGTTGCTCGTGTGTTAGAAGTTCAGTATTAGTATTACAAGTAGAAAGCTGATGCTGAAGGTCACACAGAAGTCTACAGCTAAATCAGAACCCCATTTTCTTTGCTTTTTACACACCATTCTCATTCTAATAAAGAAAACCTTCCTTCCAGCCAGTATTCATTGCAGCCACGGATTAAGTATCACTAGCCTTTTTTTTTTATCTTTAAGGAAAATACAGTAGAGAGGTTGAGTTATGTCTCCAAAGCCACCAAGGGAGAAAAATCTGAAAACATCTATATTCTTCCAGAAGAAAAAGTTTGGGGATTTGGTTCTCCATGGTAGAAAGAATAAACTTGGACTTGTCAATTACTGCCAAACTGGCATATTTTTCTGCTGATACCATGTTAGCATGACAGTTCTAAGTTTTATCCCTCCAACCTGCAGGCAACCCAAAGACTTATTTTAGGATCTGAATACATTACAATTCAGAAAGAAAATTTGAGGGCAAGCAAATAGATCCTTGCTTGCTTGGGGTCATATCACAGAACTATATTTCTTGTTTTTCTTCAGAAGTCTAATAACAATACTTGTGTCCTTAATCCAGCATGACAAACACAAAGAAAAGTTAACAAAATTCCCTCCCTATTAGGTCAGTTTGCATTATTTGCAGCGTAATGTGATGGTGAAACTAAGATACACACTGAAGTGCCTATCAGCTGAACAATACAGAAAGAAAGATAGGATCAACCAGAATATCTTAACAGAATAGGGGCTGACAAGAAAAGAAAAATACCACTGTGACCCATGAAATTAAAAATATGTTCCATGCTTTTAAGAAATCTAGAAGTACATCCTATGGAAAATATTTGCTAGTCACTGTTTCTTGCATTTTACTATTCCTCCTGCCATTTCTTTGGATGCAATCACAGAAGCCAGATTACAGCTAGCACAAGCTCTTCTAAACCCAGCATTTTGTTCTTGGCAGGACAAAAGAGAAGCAGTTGGGTTGGCAGCTTTGAAGCTACTTTTGGGGCTGTCACATGATGTGGCTGCCAAAAGGTTATCTGAGCTGTTGTAATAATTCCTCTTGACTTGGCTGTCACTGAGAAGAAAGTTAAGCTTTCTTCTGTGTGTGAACTAGGCTGCAAAAATCTCTTGAGTAGGAGCTTTAATATGAAAAGAAAGTGGGGAATCCCTGCTGCTTATATTAGTTTGACATGCCCTGCAAATTCACAGAGTGACCTGCAGCTCTGTAATGAAATGCACAGTTGAACACTTTGAAAAAATCTTTGAGGTCATCTAAGTCACACGAGTACAGCCTTGCTGGCTAGCACCCCCCTCCTTCTTGTACCAAAAACATGGGCTTTATGTACATCTCTGAGGAGAGGGTTGTGTACAAGTTGTGAGGCAGTCTCTGTGCAACAGTATGCTCATGCAGCCTTGAATTTTCTCCCTAGCACTGTGTTACCAGAGTAGACCATTTTTAATGATGTTTTGTCAGCATCCTTGCATCGTCTCCCTCACTTGCTCCCTTTTAGAAGGGTTTCAGGTAGTGACGGTTTCCTTTTGGGCTGTAATCACAGACAGGTCATTAACTTCACCGAGCTTTTTTAAATAAACAAGTAGCTTGTGGATGTGTTTTTCTTGTGTAACACCAAGGACTGTGTTGGAAAATACTGTGTGACCATTGATCACAACACCGGTGCTCCAGCAGCCCTGTTTTAGCTAGCAACACTGCTTTCACTTTACTGATGCGAGCTTTTCATCCTATGGGGCTCCCATCTTTATTCCAAGTCACTTAGCAGAAACTGTGTTGTATGCCTTCCCTTTTAGGGGCTCATGAATTTTGAGAGTGTTTTATTTAGCACTGCATTGTAGAAGCCCTAGGGTCACAAATGGGTCCTCTGAAATTTCTTGGCCTGCTGGTGGTAAGGAAAGAAGTGCAGTTATGCTTTCTTGACCACACTAATGTTTTAGTTTCTTGTCTTTCATGTGTTTAATAATTCAGATAGTCCATACTTTTAGCAAACATATGCAGTAAAATGCCAACAGTTGCAAATTCTGTGATATGTCTATGATAAGTTTTGTTTTAAAAGACATATATACTGCAAAACTGTTTTTATATCTACGGAAGGACACAATCCCAAAAGCAAGTGAGTAACTTTACTCAGGTGAGCAGTCTTTCCACTACTGCTCAGCTGAGTAAGGTTAATCACAAAGATTAATATTTTAATATGTGTACTTTCTTGTGAGATCATGCAAAAAATATTTCATTGAGAGATGAATTTTAAATGGCATATTTCTGCTACATGACTTTAGTATTTTTGAGCCTGGTTTTCAAGAGAAATGGGACTCTTTCATTTTCTGATTCCCACTTCAGCCATGTTTTAAAGTGTAAACGTAAAAAAAAAATCAAAACTTTTGTGCTATGTTATGTTTCTTATTGGAACATATTATATTATATTATGGTATATTGCTATGTATTATATATTGCTATGTTATATTGCTATATATGCTGTATTATGTTTCTTATTTCTCCTGGGCAAGCTCCAGAAGTGTGGGATAGATGAGTGGACAGTGAAGTGGATGAGGAACTGGCTGGATGGCAGAGCTCAGAGAGTGGTGATCAGCAGTGCCAAGTCTAGTTGGAGGCCTGTAGCTAGCGGGGTCCCCCAGGGGTCAGTCCTTGGTCCAGTCCTGTTCAATTTATTCATCAATGACCTGGATGAAGGCACAGAGTGCTCCCTCAGCAAGTTTGCTGATGATACCAAACTGGGAGGAG
>NW_010577031.1:107782-123138 GCF_000705375.1 Tinamus guttatus | reverse complement strand
CGTTGTTGACATCAAGAAAAGGACAGTCAGCGGCTGAGGAGTCTCTACACGATTATACATTCCCTGTATAGTGTGGGTAAGCCCCTTCAATGAGAGTCAGGTATTTTAACAGTCATAGATTCATGGAGTACTTTTGGTGACCAGGGTATTCTGTGCATCATCTCATCTAAACCGCTGCTCAGTGTAGGGAGAACATCAAAGTTAGATCAGGTTGCTTAGGGCCTTCTCTAGTTAGGCTAGGCTCCTGGTGGACTGAGAACTGGCTGGATGGCAGAGCTCTGAGGGTTGTGATAAATGGGGCTGAGTCTGGTTGGAGGCCTGCGGCCAGTGGTGTCCCACTAGGGTCAGTACTGGGCCCGGTGCTCTTCAACAATCAGTCGCTTGGACGAGGGCACAGAGTGCACCCTGAACAAGTTTGCAGGTGACACCAACTGGGTGACTGACACTCCCGAGGGCTGTGCTGCCATTCTGAGGGACCTAGACAGGTTGGAGAGCTGGGCAGAGAGGAACATCATAAGGTTCAACAAGGACAAGTGCAGAGTCCTGCACCTGGGGAGGAATAACCCCAGGCACTAGGACAAATTAGGGGTTGACCTACTGGAAAGCAGCTCCGTGGAGAGTCCTGGTTGACAACAAGTTAACCATGAGCCAGCAATGTACCCTCATGGCCAAGAAGGCCAATGGGATCCTGGCCTGCATGAGGAGGAGCGTTGCCAGGAGGTCGAGGGAGGGAATCCTTCCCGCCTCTGCTCAGCTCTGGTGAGGCCGCACCTGGAGTATTGGGTGCAGTTCTGGGCACCCCAGTATTAGAAGAACATTACGCTTCTAGAGAGAGTCCAGTGTAGAGCAACAAAGATGATTAAAGGTCTGGAGCATCTGTTGTATGAGGAAAAACTAAGCGAGCTGGGCCTGTTTAGTCTAGAGAAGAGAAGATTGAGAGGAGATCTGATTAACATGTTCAAGTACCTGAGGGGAGAGTGTAGGGAGGATGGGGCCAAGCTCTTCTCGGTAGTGGCCAGTGACAGGACAAGGGGTAATGGGTACAAGTTGAAACACAGGAGGTTCCATCTCCATGTGAGGAAGAACTTTCCTGTGAGGGTGACAGAGCCTTGGAACAGGCTGCCCAGAGAGGTTGTGGAGTCTCCTTCTCTGGAGATCTTCCAAACCCACCTGGCTGCGACCCTGTGCAAGACAAGTATATCATAGCCATGATATACTATATAGGAATGCTGTGGCAATGTGACAAACATCTCTTATTACCCAGCTCAAATCTGTGGCTAATGCATTAAAAAAGTATAAATTCACAGATATAACAATGTTAGGGGGCATGTATAAATTTGGAAGATAAAAAGTATTAAAAGAAACCCTAACAGACAGTTTGTCTTTTTTAAAATTAGTCAGTGACCGGCAGGACAGGATTTCTGTCCTCTCCAATTCTCTCATAAATAATGCCCCTTCTAACTAAAATGTAGTGTTATCTGCAGTCCCTGATTTCAGTGCTTAAATCTGACTAGGATCAGTGCTTCAAGGTAAGCACATGGCTTAGCACTATCTGAAATAAGGATGGATTAAAGCATAGGCTGTAAGGGGGAGGAAGGGACAAACACTGTAGCCCAAGTATCCAGCTTATTGCTCCAGTGCTTCTTTTTATGTCTACCTTGCCTTTAAATTGAATCTCTGATGCAGGCACTCTGTAATAATACTTTGAAGTTATTTGTATCCAGTCTACAGAACCTTTTAGTTCTAGTTTTAAATTAAGGACTCCAGTGGTTCGAGTCCTTGATAAGTAAAGCAGCAGGATTTCACACCAGTCGCACCAAGGCTTGGTTACATTTTAGTCACAGCAGTGAAGTGATGCATGAAGCCGACTGTACTGTAAAATCTCATTGTTATGTGGATGAGGAAACGGACTCCCTTCAGCCAGTAAAACAATCCTAAGGCAGAGAAAAGAGCCCCTGTCGGAGCTTTTAGCAGGGAGATTTGTTCAGAGGAAAATGTATTCTTTTGTTAGGGGGTCACAAAGCATGTTCTAAAGTTAATTAGGCAATGGGAGTTTTTCTTGGTGTCAGTGTGATGCTGTCGGAATACAGTACATGCTAGTCGCAGAAGATGTTGCTTGCTCACCTGGTCCCACCAAGCACTGGAATTCCGTAAAGAACATGTGTTTACCAAAACCAGATGAGTTTTGTAGAGGATAGCTTGTGTATCTTTTAATCCCTTTGCTTAATCTTCCCTGCTCTGCTTGCAGTTATTTTCTGGGTTTCCACTACTGAATTTGTTCATTTAAACATGGACCTTGATATTGGAGATATGCTCAAGGGCTGAGAATTCACAACTTAAATGAAATCTCTGGGATTTAGGGCTTCTGAGAACTGATAATAAATCAGGATCAGAGTGCTATTAATATAAAAATGAACAGCAAATTCATGAACTTCCATTGAAAATTTCCCTCTTTTTTTTCTTCAAAGCAGTTCAGCATTGAAAAATATACTAAATAAAATGTATTGTGTCATTGGCCGGTTTTAGAATTCCAAAAAATGCATCCATCCAAAGCTTTTAGCACTCTGAAAATAGCTGATTCCTTCATACTGCATAAAGCAAAAATTACCCTAATTATCTAATTATTCATTCCTATTCTTTTAGCAAGTCAACAACTCTCCACAGTCCTGACTCAGATACAGCTTGAGCGGAGACCCAGCAAAAGACTTTTGAAAGTCACCATAACTAGGCTTTAGAAGCATCTTTCCTCCAGTGACAACCCTTTACCAGGCTATCCCTTGACATTTGAGTTGAGCAGCTTAACTACCAAAGCCAATTTGTGCAACACCACAATGAACATAATATGCTCTCTGTGAACTGTCCTCCCCTGCCACCCCGCTTTGAATGCAGGCATTTCCTTCTCGGCCAGACTCGTTAAGATGACTTATTTCTGTGCTGACAGGGCAGCAGCAATGACAGATACTGGGTGCTCCGTACAGCAGTGAGAACTGGCGGCTCTGAGGGGATTTTTCACCCATTATGGAACAAGTTTTGCTTAGTCTCTCATCTTCCTTTGGACATAGGTGCCAGTTCCTGTGCCTGGGTATTGGCTCTCTTTAATGACCAGTCTGTTGCAGAAAGCCTTGTTTCCTTGGTAAAGCAACAGGTATTGTAGCTAAGGACTGAATTAACCCTTTGAGCATTTTGTTCTCATCTGTCTTGAGATGCACCATTCTCAACTGTCATCCTAAGTCACTTTGTCCCAGCAGGAACCTGCTCATATTCGTATCCTTACCCCTGGATTGCTGTGGTTTGGTATATGGATATTCTGGGCTGTCCCCTCCAGAAATCTTACTAATCGTGAGGGCAGAATATTTTCCGCCCTTTACTATTGCTTATTTTTTTCCTTCTTGCCAATTGGTTTAAATGAATAATAGCTGATGGTGAAAGTCCTTATGGGAATGTTTAGAGGTGTGGGAAACACTTCTCTGTGAAAAGAATTAGCCCAAGAAGCTGGAATGAGAAGGAGTGGCTTTGAGGAATGACAAAAGAGAACAAAATATCATCTGTTAAAACAAAGAAATCAATATTCACTGGTCTTTTAGGTCCTGACTCTGGCCATGCTGGGCATATTTTTTCTCTCAGTGTATGAGTATACCAGCAACTCCATTGATTTTGTGCTTATATCAAGAGGGTGATATATAACTCTTTTGTAGAGATGTTAGCTCTCAGGGGAGAACCACAGAGATTTCATGATGAGATGTATCACAATTGCTATAAAATCCCAGTTTATCTGCTATATTTCCTTTGCCTGAGATGATAACACCTTGCCAGAAAAGTGAAGCTGTTCTTATTTTCCCTAATAGTACTTACAGCATTTACATACTCTTACGTGTTGAATATCTACCTTGAATCAGAGAGTATCTCAAAGTCACAATGTAAAAGTACATGATCTTGAACAAATCAGCTTTTCTCACAATCACTGTCAGTCCACATTTTATTTTTTCTTATTAATGAGGGCTGAGTCACATGAGGTATAAAATGTTGTAGTGCTCATGACTTTAATGGATGTTTTCAAGTTTTTATAGTAAAGCATAAAAGTAGTTTGGGGCTAGAGATGGAGTTGAGGTATTAAACAAGTCTGTGAAAATTTGATATGTTCCCAAACACTCATCTCTGTTCTCCTTTGAAGTATCCATATTTTGTTGTTGTTGTTATTGTTGCTGTTGATATATCTGTTAGTAAATTTGAATGGGGTAGGAGGCAATTATTATTTATCTGTTGTACCCTCCAGTCATTTTCTGTATTTTGCTGCTCAGTTTAAATTATCTTTTGAGTGAAAATTATTTTTCCTTTTTCTAAAAATCTGTACTACTAGTGATTTATCAGAGTAAGACAGTGTTTCTAGTGTCTATTTTTTCTTTTTTTTTTAATCCTGAAACTTGAAGATTTGAATCAAAGGAAGAATATTTCTGCAAGTTCTAAAGCTCCATGAGCTTAAAATGGATTTTAATTCTTTCTGGTTCTGAGTTCCAATTCAGAGGACCTAACTGCTTAACAGTGGATCACATTTCCTTCAATTCTGAATAAATTATTAATCATTTGAACAGTTAGGCTGATGACAGCATCCAAAAGAAAAGAATAAAGTGGGAAAGAAAAGAAATCAAAATCAGAAACCTTCTAAATATTTTTTTAAATCTGTTACTTTTATCCTTATCACAATTGTGTAAAACGTTTTATTTATTTTAGCTTTACCAGCCAAACTTAGAAACAATACTAAAATCTCACAGTCAGAAGTCTGTACATTAGTTTTATACTTGGTTTTAGTACTAATTTAAATGATACATCTCACAAAGATACTAGGTTTACATGTCAACCAACTCCCCACATTCACTGAGGCTCATTAATTTATTTAATTATTTTTTGCATATATTTATGTGCCTATAGTAGTAGCATTTACAGACCAAAATTAATATTGCTTTACCCATATAAAAGACGTCTAGAGATGTCTAGACTCAATCTGAAAGCATCATAGACAGGCAGTTCAAGAAGGTAAGTTATTCCACTTGTCTTAAACTTCTGAAGTAACAATGAAAGGCATAAGTTATTCCACTTGTCTTAAACTTCTGTGCTGTGCTTCTGCTCTGTGTTGAGCACATGAAGTGCATTGGGTAAACTGTTTAGCTGCTTGTATGCCTATAGCTAACCAGATGTAATTCTGCTCATTACAACAAACAAGAACTTATTACCAAAATAGGTAAGGTGTAAGCAGGGAGGGAAGAGAGTAGCATACGTGGAATACCTCACCCAAGGATGCACCAGATCAGCAACAGAGCAGATAAAATAGCCAGTCTTCAACTTTCTGGATATTTTGCAGATAAAATCTTCAAACCTGCCCTTCAGCTTGATAGTCAGTGGGAGTTCTGCTGTGAGATTCAGTGGGAGCAGGAGAGCCTAGATGGCCACCTATAATGATTTAAAATTGGCGGGTTTATCTTTATCTTTTCAGAAATCACTTCTCTATATTTCCTAAAAAGTACCACATCACTTGGTATTATTGGCTGCCTGGGGAACAATATAAACCATGGGAATGTCTCTCTCCAACTTAACTAATAAAACCTCTTTTGCATTGCAGTTGACCTGGACAGGCTGAATGATGATGTGAAACGTTATAGCTGCACTCCAAGAAACTACTCTGTCAATTTAAGGGAGGAACTGAAGCTGACAAATGTAGTTTTCTTCCCCCGCTGCCTCCTTGTCCAGCGCTGTGGAGGAAATTGTGGCTGTGGGACTTCAAATTGGAAATCCTGCACATGCATGTCAGGGAAAACAGTGAAAAAATATCATGAGGTATTTTCACTCTTTGGTACTTCTTTTGGTAACTATTTGCTTGCATGAATTCTGAATGGTTTTCTCAGAGATGTGCGCTGCCGTATTGATTATCATGTTGCATCTGCAGTATAAAGATAGGTAGAAACCACTGAGCACAGTAAAATCTCATAGCAAAGATGCTATTGAGAGAGACAATGTTGGCCAAAACATTTAGAGGGATGCCCACTGATGTCACCATTCTCACTTGGGAAGGAGGATCTGCCTAGGCTTCCAGGTAGGTTGCAGGTCACCCGGGTGTACCCAATGCCATGATTCTTGCTGGCCCCAGTAAATACTAGTTTGGTATTTCTGTAATGCAGCATTCACACTTCCAACTACAGCAGAGCTGCAGACAGACGCACATAAGCAGCCTGCAAGAGGGCCTAATTTTATCCAATTTTAATATTAATGGCTTTAAGTACCACATTAGAAGGCACACATAGTGCATAGCTTCAAGATACTGTCGTTTCTGTTTTCACAGAACTTCTATTATTTTCTTGATTGACTTCTGCCTTTGGGATATAGGACATACAAATGAAAGCTCATTGAATTACATTTGGAAGTGAATGAGCAGAGTGAAAGTAGGTTATAAATCTGTTAAAAAGAGGTGTTAACAGGTAGTTCTGAGTACGTTTGAAGAAATTGTGGGGAAGAGCTTCTGCCACGCTCCCTGTAGATGCTTATGGCAAACTAATGAGCCCTATTGCAAGAATGCAAGTTAAACTGGGCTGACTTTCCCAATGAAGGAGTGATGCAACATGAATGTTTACACCAGTGGAAATACTATTTTCAGGAGTGCAGTAACATGCTCGTCTTGAGGTATTTAACTGCTTTTTCCCTTGTTTATACTATGTCTTTCAAGCTTCTGACTGCACTTGAAAAAGACAATTAAGTCACTCATAAACTCTCTTCCCATCCAGATTTGTTGCTTGAAGGAAGCTGCTGAATCTTTTTGCCTTTTTTCTCACACAGAAATGTTTAAGAAGTCAAAATTTGCTCTTAAGGATATTATAGTATAATATACATTATATTTATTTTTTAATCCCTTTGAACCACATTGGGGAATAAATCAAGAAGGAAAGACCATTTTATTTTCTTGCCTTTAAAACAGCATTTTCAGCACCAAACTGTGAACATATCTAGAAAAGTTACTTGGCAATATCCTTTATAGTGACTGAAAGTAGATAGCTCTATTCCATGCTGACTTAATTTCTGACACACATCTCTTTTAAGCATCTGCTTTGCCACTTGGCTTAAGTCTCAAGTGAAAGTGAACTTTATGGACTTTTAATCTGGAGGTGATTTGCACTCATTCCATAAAGGCTTTAGCTCAGGAGAGGGCCTAAGGGTAGCTGAAATAGCAATAACTGTGAATAGTAGCTTTAAATAGCAGGAGGCAGTTGAAGGTCAGAACTTTGCCTTCCTGTGAGCAGAGTGGTTACTCTTTTCCAAGGTAAGAGATTTTTCTCACAATTAATTGCAGAACACAGCATACTGCACATCAGCTAGCACTGGAGAGTAGTTAATATTTTATCTAATTTTAGGGAAGATTCAAGGGATGACCCTGGTAATTACAGAGCAGAAAGCCTTATCTCAATGGTGGAAAAGTTAATTGGAAAGAAAATTAATAGGGTTATAAAACACCTAGATGTGTGTGAACTGATAAAATGAAACCAGAGTGTGTTATATATGAATAAATATTTTTACATCTCCACAACATTGTATAAGAAAGCTAAAAGACCTGGTTCTGCTTTCAGAGAGCTAGAGATCTACCAGACAAGATGAGTCATGAATTAGAAGCTGGTTAAGAGATAAGGAGCAAAGAGGTGGAATAGATGGTCAATTTTCTACATAGAAAGTGGCTATCTGTTGGTGCCTCAAGCATTCTGATTAAGTGATATTCCATGTATTATCAATCTGGAAGGAGATGAACAGTGAGGTGGCAAAAATGACAGATAACACAAGATGTAATGTTCTTTAACAGTGGAGAAGGCTGAAGGGATTTCAGAGGGCCTGTAACTACTTATAAGTGCAATATAGAAAAGCGCCCAGTATTATGAGGCACAGTCTCAAAGATTTATTCTTATTAACATTGTGAGAGGAATAGGGAGAAACAGGGAACAGAAGTTTGACTGAAGGTCAGGCAGTGAATCACTGTGAAGAGCTTAAGGAAAACATTTGTTTAGTGCAATGGTGGTAGACAAAGGCAAGTGACCATATTCTGCAAAAATAGACGTAGGTAGAGAATGGCCTTAGATAAATATGTGAGGGGCTTATATTTTGTTTATGCCATTGGTGCTCAAAATACAGGCAAAAAAAGATACGTAGAAGTGAAAAATATACATCAAAGGAGATACCGTGGAAGATACGTAACAAAACATCTGCAAGGAAGGAAGCTCAAAAGTTTAGGATCATTTCATTTAGAAAAACTGTGAATAAGATAGGACACAGTGACAGATACAAAATAGTGAATAGTACCTAAAGGAAAATCAGGTCACCCTCTTTAATCTTTTCCTTAAGAAAAGAACAAGGGGAGCCTGAGAAAAGGAGCTAACTTAAAATGATAAAAAGAAGTTTGTTTCATTTTTTGCACAACAAACAAAAATGGAATTTCAACAGCTAAATTATTGCATAATTTTAGAAGACTCTGTGGACTAAGGTCTCCTGGATCACATCCATGCCAGAATTTAAGCCAGATATTGACAGTTGCTAGAAAGAAATGCAGTTTATAAACATGTTATCAAGCATTTATTTATTCAGGTGTTTATATCAGGTGTTTTGGAGCCCCTGGAACAACAGAGTCCCAAACAAACAAGGTATTGGTCAGAATAAGGGTGGAATGACATACCTCTCCCACCCAATTAGTCATTTAATTCAGAAAATTTAATATTCTTAATAAGCCATCACTGCTAATTTATTTCACTGCTCCTTTGTTCTGGGAAAACTATTTGAATTAAAGACAGTGTTCCAGATTTAACATTAAAAGGCTTTTGTACATTTAAATCTAAACTTAATTCCCTAGGGATGAATTAACAGCTCAGTGGGCAGAAATTAGTCAAGAGGCTCACATTAATATGAGTGGAAGTCATGCAGATAAATTCACAAATGACGTACTAAAGATATGTCCATTAATTTTAGTTGAAAATATTTTCCACTTTTAAATCGTTCATTATTATTATTATTGGCCACACACAGCTAATTATTTTTATTCTTTATGCTTCTTCTGAACTTAGCTATTACCTTTTATTAAGAAATGTGTGGCAGTGAAATCACTGGGGAGAGGTTTCTCAACATGCCATATGTAGCTGGTTCACTCTTTTTGGAAACAATTTGAAACCTAACTTTAATCAAGAAACTTCTAGTTGCATATGGAGTTGCACAATTTATGCAGTCTCCAGGAGCTGTTAATTTTGTTAAAAAATCCTGTCTTTTTCTTTAGGAGAATGTAGACCAGATTCAATTTACTTGCAAAATAAACCAGAAGGTATAAGACAGTGGAGCAAAGAAAACATTTATAGTAGCTGAAAATGAATCATACAAAACTCAAAGTCTCCCCATGCTCATTTTGCCTAGTCACTGTCTAGAGCTTTAGCTACAGAAGTCCTGGACCTGCCATAGCTACTAGTCCTGTACATGGATATGTTTATCCTCAACAGTGCAAATCTGTCTGGAAATGATGTGCCAGTGTTTTAGGGGTTTTGAGCTGCCTTGTGTTCCTGGGTGAGAAAGACCAGCAGGGAAATGTTCCCAAGGGAATACTCTCCTTTTCAGCTTTGTGGCCAATGTGTCGCAGCCCCCTGAATAGCTGCTCAGGGGGTGCTAATGCCCTGAGTGTTTGCTGGGAGGGTTATATTCCAGAGAGATTTCAAGGTTATCTTTTCCTTATTCTTTTAATGCTTTTTAATTCCCCCATAGTTCCTATTCAGAGCCTTACATTGTACTCATCCCCAAGGTTTCAGAGCTCTCTCTACTAGTATCATAGGACTAATAGCTATCATATGTAGCCTTTAATTTCCTCAAGCTGTGAGTCCTGCTCCAGTTCTCTGAACAGACTATATCGTTATTTCCTATCATGTCCTATTATATGAAATAGTGCAACAGCAGGGGAAATGAGAAACTGAGAATGCCACAGCATGAAAGATCTTCTGTATTGCCCTGGGAAATGCTAATAATGAGACCTTGGGGTTTTCTTATTGCCTTATTTAACTTACCACCTTTAACTACCGTAGCTTTACCAAAATGGTCAACAGTTTCCGTTAATAAATGGCTTAAGAACTTAAGGAAACAGCTAGCTTTATGTTGCTTTTCAGCAGAAGTCTTGTGATGCTCTGTGGTTTTTCATAGCTTCTGGGTTTGCTTGGAGCCAGAATCATTGACAGATACTCATGAATTACCACATAATGTCACGAACCCTGCAAACCAAGCAGTCCAAGTGTTAGCATGATCTCAAAACATCTCTCAGCCACGGTGATCCTGTGAGATGTATTACAGGGCTCCGTAGAAAGAAAAGGCAGAGCAATTCATGAATGTGAATACAGTGTACCTTAATCAAGTGCTCATGTCTTAATCGAATGCTCATGTCTTCTGCTGTCTAACTTCCTAAGAGGGAGCTGATATTAAAGCATATTTGCCATTTCAGTGCATTTCTGTGGAAATGCCTGGAGCTCCTTGTAAAAGAGAGAGGAGTCCTAAAACTGGTGATAATGCAACCCAAATGAGGCACGAGAAAACTTAATCCAGGACTTAATTCAACTAGGTCTGAAGCTGTGTCATCCACCAGCATGTTCATACCTCCAAGAAATCAGTTTTCCTATCTCTCTGCTTTAATTCACTGGATGTGAAATGAATTTCCATGAGGAATAAACCCTCTTAAAAGTAGCAACCAGAGTTTGTCATAGTGTATAAATCACCACAAACACTGTAATGTACCACACAGATTACAGGCAAAAGAGCAGAGTAGTTGAAGCCAATTGCACCTTTTGCCTGCTCACCTGTGTCTCTTGTAAAGACTGATGCATTTATCACTGTGTATGTTAACAGTAACTTTTATTCCCCCCTTTTCACAGTATTACACTGTTATCCGAGTTTCATGTTAGCTGGAGCTCATCCTGTGGCTTCACAAGGCATGTTCCGAACCACAGGGTTTAGGTTACTGTTGGGGATGCTGCTCTGTAAGCTCTTGCTGCACTGAGCAGGCATCTCAGGGTAGCTAAACAGCGCTGAGTTTTTTCCCAAGTTATTGGTGCATAGGAACAAACTGAATTGGTTCCATCTTTTTAAATAGAAGACAAGATGGCAAGGATTGTTACTGGGGAAGAAAGGATGGATAAGAAGGTAAAGATGTGATATGAGATTTCAGTAAGGCAGAGGTGGAGTTGTCACAGAGTAAAAAGGTATTATTAATACAATTTGGTGTTGTCTCCTCTTTTTCTTTCCTTTTTTATCAGAAAAAATAGGAGACAAACCATAAGTAGGCACTTGAGAGATAAAACAATAGTTCCTGTTTGTCTTAGCACAGGGAAACATAGGATAACTGGAGGAAAATGATACAAACGCTTCTGATGCAATGAATGAAATTAAGGAATGAAAAAGAGCTAGCATCATCAGATCAGTGTGCAAGTCTGTTTTTTTGTATGTCTTGGAGTTGACAGTACATGTGGCAAGGAGAAGAGAGTTACGGTGATAAAGGCAGAGAAAATAGTCTGACATAAGAGTTAATGCATAGAAATGTTATAGCAGAATAGACAGTAGGATTTATAAATGTCGTTGTATGACAATAAAAACAAATAGAATGAGTCAAAAATATCTGCTAAATTACAGGGTGAGCAAAGAGCAAAAGATGCAGTGTGAGAATTAAGTTTCATTTTTGGCTAGATTAAAATGGAAGTTTTAATGATGACATCCGTGAGTTGAGCTAATGAGACAGTAGGTGATCACTGAGCAGAGCGAGGCAGTTCTGGAAGGGGAACATCTGTACCTTTTCAGAAAAAGAAACTGGATCCAAAATTCTTTACAAGATCCCCAAAAGTGAGGACCCTGCTAGTCTCACGTGTACAAGAAACACTATAGTTTTAGTGACCATTCCAGATGCCTGAGTTTTAAACTAACTAATATTTTCTCCACTTCCCCATCTTTTACAGATATTTCTTAATCATACAAACATTTTCCGTGCATATAAATCAAAAAAATAATATCCATAGTCGCATCTACATTTCATAACCCTCTACTTGGAGTGCTTTCCCTGATTAGCAAAAAGATCCTTTCTATTTGTTCTGTTCTATTAAGAAAGAATACAGCTTTGAGTCCGTGGCATTATTTTAGCCTATGTTCCTACTAGAATAAAGGTCCTCATGCTAAATTATGAAACACATTCCCACAATGCTTTATTTCTTATGCTAACATCAAGCAGAATTATATCTGAATTTTGGATTAGATAACTTCCAAAAACTGTAGAGTGAGATTTCTCATCCATATCACAACTTAGATCTTATGTTGAATCTTCTGCACTTTTGATGCTTCCTCTTTCATGAATCTCAGACAAATATAATTTGGTTTGCATGCTGGAATAATGGCATTTTTAGATGAGTGGAGGGAGATTAGATAATGCTGCATAGCTGTAGGTTAAAACAAGTTCTGCAAAGTACAATTTTACCTACTTAAAACTGTAGATTTGTTCTTCATCCTTAATCACTGGAATACACAGCTGAGTAAAAAAAGCAAATATTTGGTGAACTGCACTCATGTTAATTGATCATTTGTGATCTTAGGCCTATGAGAAAGCAAAATGAGCTTTTTTGAAGCTTCACATTTTTATTTGCATCTGAAATGCTAATCTAACAAAGAATATTACTATGGTTGGTACTAATAAATTATAATAAACAAACATAGTAAGAAATGGATATTAGCAACTAGTTACACGTTTTCTTAGAACTGTTAGCCAGGTTCTATTTTATTCCTTGGTTTTCATTAGAACAAAAATCAGACGTCACAGATTTTCATGGCTAAATGCAGCTTGACTGGCTTGACTGCCTGTCATGGCTTGATTTCCAAGGAAAAAGTACATGGCAAGGACCTTCTGAGCATGCTGAAGGGAGTGGTTCACCTCATCGGGGTCTAACTATCTAGCCAGAGGATCCAGCCTTGGGCTGCTTTCCTAGTGAACAGGAAGAGCTAGACATCCGCACCACATTCAGAGATAGGTGTTTCAGCTGATTCATTCTCTGCACTTGCCCCTTTGCTGCTGCTGCTTCTGGAGAGGTACAGGTTGGGATGAATGTGCTGTCTACAGGGGTGTAGGGGGAGAGTAGAAGGAACAACTGGGCCATCCCTCCATCCTCACCTCCTGTACTCCACAGGTATTAGAGTACCCAGCTGCTCCTAAACCAAGCCCAAAACTTGTGTTATATACCTTCCGGAGAGGCATCCATTTTTTCATATTCTCATGCTGAGACTTCCACAGTTTCTTGGAAGGCTGTTCAAGTGATAAGTCAGCCCAATTTAAACACTTGTGGAGCCTTTTTCCAGTGTTTTGTTTTCATCTTCCAGATTCTGGTTGATATGTTTTGGTCCTCTAGTTTAGAGTCCTGGCATCCAAATTCAATTCATGATCAAAGAGCAAGATTACTGATGGGGAAAAATATCTGAGTATTCTTTTTTTCTACTTTATTCACCACCACCCACAAAGAAAAAGTAGGTTGTGTTCATAGTCGCTTGACCTTGAAACCTCTCTGATGTTCATGTACAGCTACAAAGAAAAAATGACATACAGCATATTAGTATGGAATCATCTGCAAAAGGCACCAGTACCTTTTTTCTTTTTATTATATATAAGCACTAAATCCTGCTAAGATATTGAGTCTTCTGCCTTACTTTTTTTCTTTAGTTTAGTGATCGTAGGACCATAATTAATTCAGCATTTGAGGAAGGGGATATGGCTGTAGTTATATATTCTTTTTAAGACAATAATCTGAACAGCTGAGGCATCAGATTTTGATTAGTACATATTCCTTTATTTCTCTAAAACCAAACTCAAACCTTTTAAACATTCCAGTGCTTCCTGTATCCATATTTTCTTGCAGCAGCAATAGTACTGTTCTCATCAAAACAAGGAACAAGTTGTCCTGAGCACAATTTCTCTGAACTGTTTTCGTTAACTCAGTAGTTCTTCACCTTTAAGGAAGTGACCATGTAATGAATAATCAGCGCTATTTTCAGAGTAAAAGATTTCTTTTAACTCCTGTGGTCACCAGAAATGGCCTTGCTTCCTGATTCCTTTCAATTCCTTGTACATAGCTGAAACCAAAACTATTAGATGGAAGCTAGACTGAAAGCTTTGAACATCAGTTCTGTGATCAGCTATTAAAGCAGTCCAATTTCATCTGTGTTCAAACACTGCTTTCCTGTCTTGTCTGGGGAAGTGTCTGCCAATTCATTTTCTGCTCTTATCAGCAAAGCCCATATACTCTTCTCATGTTTCTTAATATAAAACACAGGGAAAATCCCAGTGCTGTCAGGAGGTCTGTTAGCTTAAATACAGCCCCCATCTTTGCTCTCATCACATTGAATATACTTTCATTTGTTCTCAATTGAAAAAAAAAAAAGCAGATGCAAAGATGCACAAATGCAAAGTGCCAGTCATCTGAACTTTTCAGATTTTGATGAAGAGCTTCCTTAAATGTAGAATATTATCATAGGTTCAGCTGCAGCGGCTGTACTTGATGTTTTCTTAAAAAAAAAAGGAAAATCTTTGAAGATGCAGTCTATTTTGAGCTCTGAAATAATTTCAGCAGTCCAGTTGGGTTCAGTTCCTTTGTGCTGTAGATGTCAGCACAGCCCAGTGAGTTGTTCTGGTGTCCCATCAGGATTTGTTGCAGGTACTGAGGCAGTGTTCGAAATCAGTTCAAACACATTAAAATTTTGTTACTTTTTTTTTTTTACAAAATTGGTATGTCCCTGCATTTTTAACATGAAAACATAGTTGCATCTTCCCCACTGACTAAACCACTGCATTTGTACCTTGCAGCATCCTTCCTCTAAGTATTACATAGGTTGAACATGAATTTTGTCACAAAATGGCGGACAATATAATAGACTCTGTTCAATATCCATCACTTTTCATAGAATGCTTAAGGTTGGAAGGGACCTCTAGAGATCATCTAGTCCAACCCCCCTGCACACGCAGGGTCACCTAGAGCACGTGGCACAGGACTGCGTCCAAGCGGGTTTTGAAGATCTCCAGAGAAGGAGACTCCACAACCTCTCTGGGCAGCCTGTTCAGTGCTCTGTCACCCTCACTGTTTTGTTTTGAACATTTTTCTTATGGAAGCCCATCTATATTAGCTACCTGATACCAGGCTGTTCTCTTTGAAGTCCTCAGAGCTTTAAGTACTGTTAGATGTGCCTTAATACATAAGGATGCAGATGCCCAGGCGACATGCTGCGTTGTAGTAGGGATGCTGGAGTCTGTAACTGGTGGCTGGGGTTGTTAAAGGGGGCAGGAATGGATC
>NW_010577031.1:91855-107713 GCF_000705375.1 Tinamus guttatus | reverse complement strand
ACGCTCTTCTTAATGCACCCCAGGATCCCATTGGCCTTCTTGGCCACGAGGGCACACTGCTGCCTCATGGTCAGCTTGTTGTCCACCATGACACCCAGGTCTTTCTCTGCAGAGCTGCTCTCCAGAAGGTCGGTCCCCAGACTGTACTGGTGTCTGGGGTTATTCCTCCCCAAGTGCAGAACCTTGCACTTGGCCTTGTTGAATTGCATGAGGTTTTTCACCGCCCAGTTGTCCAGTCTGTCCAGGTCCCTCTGGATGGCAGCACAACCCTCTGGGGTATCAGGTACTCCTCCCAGTTTCGTGTCATCAGCAAACTTGCTGAGGGAGCACTCTGTGCCTTCATCCAGGTCATTGATGAATAAATTGAACAGGACTGCACCAAAGACTGACCCGTGGGGGGCACCGCTAGCTACAGGCCTCCAACTAGACTCTGCACTGCTGGTCACCACCCTCTGAGCTCTGCCATCCAGCCAGTTCCTAATCCACCTCACTGTCTACTCATCTATTTCATACTTCCGGAGCTTGCCCACATTTCTTACATTCCATTGCCTTCATCTCCTCCAGGCATTACAATGGCAGAGGAATGATCTTGTAATGAAGGCAGCCTTCTTTTCCACTTCCAGCTCTGCACAGAATTCCTTGCATTTGTCAAGTTATTGAGGCTTATCTTTTGGGACTTTTAAACTTTGTTGAAGCTGCCAAGATGCTGTGTATCTGCTGTCCAGCACCTTATTCTTCCTCTTCCAAGACTATTTCAGTTTTTTATGATGTTTTGAGGTCAAAAACAAAAATTACTTTACTAAAAAAAAGAGAGTTTTTACTTCAGTGACTGAATGATCTGTGAATTAGGGAGCCGCTTCTTCAAGGCAAAACATGTGGCTGAGATAGTCAATAAAGGTGAGTTAGATCCATTCCTTACTTGTCCAGAGTGTCAGATCATAGACAAGACAGACATCTCTCCATCCTTTGCAAGACAATTCTAGATGATCTAGAAGTCACTGCGCCAAGTTAGCACTTGGCATATCTCGACAGACTATTGAGTCAGGTCAGTACCTTGTCAGTTGTGGACTGAAGTGACCTAGGCCACAGTCAGCAGAATCAGCATGCCTACCTGCATCCGCTGAAGATCTGCAGCCTTGCTTTCTCTGTGTCCTCTTCCCCATCTGTAAGTAAGTGTTCTCAAGGTGCTCAGCTACAGTGGAAAGGGCAGATAATGCCCCTGACGATTTTTACAGTGATTTCTTAAGGAATCTTGAGCAAATCAGGATCTGATTGGGATCTGCAGCTAGGGGTGGACAATTAGATCAAACCTACTTTGTAATATGCCAACAGTTAGGAAGAAAGTTGTTCTAGGAAACTTAGTATTCTTATTCTTAACTCATTTGTTGTGCTTAACCAAAATTAATACTTGAGTTTCAGAACATAAATTTTAAATTATTATCTCTTCTATTTAACTACTGTAGACATATAAAGGAAACTTCTTCTCACAACTTGTAGAAGAGAACCATCTAGTGAACCAAACTAGTGTATTCTCCCCACTTATTCCCAACTACCGTGTTAATGGGGATGTGAGCTCTTACACAGAGACTTAGTTGCTTTCCACATATCCACAGCATAGACTCATATAATCATTTGGGTTGGAAGGCACCTCTGGGAATCATCTAATCTAGTCTGTCATTCAAAACAGAGATAATTCCAAAGTTAGAGGAGCTTCCATAAGGCCTTATCCTGTTAAGTTTTCACTGCATCCAAGGGTGGAGATTCCACCACCTCTCTGGACAACCAGTGTTTAGCCACTCTTGCAATGAAGAACTTTCATCCATATGCTCAAATAGTATTTCCCATGTTGTAACTTGTGTTTGTTGCCTCTTGTTCATCTTCTTTATAAGCTATATCTCCCCATCTCTCCTTTTCAGGGGTCTGTAGGTTCTCTGGCCTAGACTTTTTTTTTTTTTTTCTGGAAGCCTCTTTTACTATAGGCACATTTTCTAGGATATCACTGTTAGTTTGTTTCATTTTCCTCCCACAGTAAGCTGTCTTAAAAATGGTTTGAATTAAGGCACAGATTTTTCAAGGGAAGCCAACAAAAGTTACGTACTCATATCCCAAAATTTCATTCATCTGCTTCCATCTTCCATGAGCATTTTATTTTTGGAACACTTCTAATGACTTAGGCTTTAGAAATTGCAAAGTACATTAAAAATATTCATTGTTCTTTAGAGCAAAAGCTTTGTATAACTGAGGGAAGGGGCTGAGCCATTCAAATATGCTTGGGGCTGCAAAGACAAACCAAAAAAACGTGCTTGATAATTAGCATGCAAAGGAGCAGTTCCAAGACAGAGAACTGCATGAGAGGAAGATGCTCGATGTAGGCAATAATGCAATCTGTCAAAGCTCCAGGAAAAGCATTGCAGAAAGGTTTTCACATAATGGAAAAAAATGCTCAAAATATAACAAAAACATGTCCAAGTTAACAGAAAATGAAATCTGGCGTCCAAGATAGCATCAATATATATCAAATATATAATGCAAAGACAAGTTATCTAAAGATTATCTTGAGAGTGTACAAGTCTATATGAGCAGCTTTGCACGCTAGCATGACAATGGTAAAACACTAGTAGTACTACAGATTGGAGTCACTTTTAACTCTGCTTTGTCTGTGAACAATGTTTTCTGTTTTAGCTAGAATATTTCTATGAATGTTTCAGGAGTATAAGGACCTGGTTAGAGTTTGGACCCCATTTTTCTATGTATGTATGGACAAGAGTAGACAGACCCTGTCCCAATATGATGGACAGCTGAATTCATAGAAATAGAACATATCGTGGGAGGAGCAGGGAAGCATCAAGCTCATTGTATCAGCAACATGCACTGAGATACAGTTCCAGTCCAGTCTGTTGGACTGAGAATACAGGGGAAAAGGAAGTGTTGCCTGACATCTGTGGAAGATGGGTCAGGAAAGAAGGGTGAGTATTTGAACTAGGAAAGGAGGAAAGGAAGCTTGGAGAAGCAGTTCAAAGAGTATGGGCCAGTGGGCAGGAGATGCAGGCAGAGGCCTCTGCTGAGACTGGTCAGGACCATGGCAGCCTGTCAGTAACCCTGACATTGTCATCTTGAAAGCATTAACAGAGTTTTTTAAAAGACTTATTTCCCTTCATCCTCCCAGGTGCTGAAATTCATCCCGGAGCCTGGGCATTCCCGAAGGAGAGGCAGAACCAGGAACAACATGGCCTTAGTAGATATACAGCTGGATCACCATGAGCGTTGTGATTGTATCTGCAGTTCAAGACCACCCCGATAAAAAAAAAAAAAATCAAGTCAACAAGGCACGCTAATTGCAGCTTACTGGACGTTTACTTTTAAGCAGGATTGCTCTGAGGACCTCTACTCACAAATCAATCGAACTTTGCTACTAGCCTGCCTTTCAATTAGCAAAAATAATTGCTGTGTTTCAGCATAGCTGTGCTGGTTAGTGCCATGGCAGCTAAACAGATATGTTGTAGAATTATGTATCAGCATCCACGAATATAGGATTATGTTTAGCTATAGCTATAGGGTTGAGATTTTCAAAGCTCAGTTACTGGCTTTAACCTTACAATGTCTAACGAAGTTAATCAAAAGCTGGGTAGCTACTTGTGGTAGCTGTCAATGAAATAACATCATGTTTATGCACATCTTTCATTCAAAAGGTGCCTATACTCAAATTCTGCTATCATTTTTACCTGATTTTCTCCCCTAATTGTCAGTAGAGTTTTGTGGGTATAAATGAAGACAGAATTTGATCCCATAAAAATATACATTGCTTAATCCATCTCCTAGAAGGAAATTTCCAGTGAGGAAAGGAACGTCCAATATAGTGAGATATAATGAGGAAAATCCAGGACTTCTATGAAACAGAACTCCAGTAAAATTGAAACTCACTGTTTGTGCTTAGGCAAATGAGATGTTGAAATGCATCAGTGCTTTGCCTGAGCAAGGGCGTTGGTGGTGGCAGGGAGGTGCGGAGGACAGTACTTCTGCACTGATTCCCTGACACCACAGGGACTGTCATCCAGGTTCTTCGAGACTGGGAACAGGAGGGCTCCCAGCAAGACCCCAGATAACCCACTTGTGTTGAGGCTTACTCTGGTCACCTTATTGCTGGAGTGGATTCTGGCTACTTGCCTGCAGTTGATCACAGTTTCACGGGATGAACCCCCTGGATCTGAAAACAAGAGACAGCCCTCACACATTCTCCTCCTGGTAGTTCCAGGAGTACCATGTTTTCCGTAGCAGGCAATGGAGATAGGGCATTTGGTTGTTGAAAATACTGCTTAATTTTGCAGTTGCATTACTGGGAAACTAAACTGTGCTTGAGACTTAATTATCATTATTTGATTTGGGGGGGTTGTTTGTTTGTTTCAAGTAAGAAATATTATAATTTCATCATATATCCATTAATCTTAGTTATCCAAGTTTAGTTGTCTGATTTCAGCTATGTGTTAAACTGTTGACAGTGATTTTTTTTATGGCTTTTTGCTGAGGCATATTAGCTCATTAAGCCATGTCTTTCTGTCATGGAAAATGTGGATCATTTATTAACTTCTACAAAAAGAATATTATTAAACACCACCTCATAATAAAAAAGAACTTTAAATGCTACAGCATAGATTCCTATACCTATTAAAATATTATGAAAGTGCTCTAGCTGAAAAAAGAAGAAAGGTCCTTCCAAACTAACTTTAAATGTTTTAAAATACTGCTGCAAAAATTGTTTGGTGTAAATCACAGGCAGTTTTAAGTCTGGAATAGAATTGGACTTTTGATCATGAATGTAATATTCATTACGTGTGCGAATGGGGTGGTACATTTAATGACTGAGATTTTATTTTTATTTTTAATAGCAGGCTCAGGCTGCATCAGTTGTTTTTGTGTGTGTTGCCTCTTATGTTTCTGCCTCTCAGAAAGAGCGAAGTAGTTTGACAATAGTGTGTCCATAATTAGTGAAATCTGGCATATACTATAGTACTGAGAACCTTTAAGCCATTCTGTCTCAGTAATCTACAATATAGCAATAAATGTGCCCTAATGTTATAACTTAATCTCTTTATCAACTCAAGTATTTTGAGTGCTCTATCTTGTATAATTTTAGCAAAACTTTCCTGAAGCTTCCCTGAGAAATGTTGTATTACTTTATTTCCTGTACTTTAACATTTGAGATTCAAAATGTGTGGGGTTTTATTATTTATATTAATTTTTCCTCTCTGCCTCCCAGATGTCTATTTAAAAATGCACTTGAATGTTGAGTTGGGAAGTGATTCATCATTTTTCAAAGCAATTCAAGTTTAAAAGAACAGCCCTGTAACCAAAGATTTCCAGCTTCATTTCTTATTTTGGGGCTTTTTAAAAAGACTTCATTCTTTTCCTGTCTCTAGTTTAATAGCAAGTTTGACCCAGCCTTTCCATAACAATTAGTTAATTTTGGAAGAAGTGTGTTTTCAAGACCATGACACTAAATTGTTTTTGAGACAGCTGACTCTCTGTAATGGCTGTTCCTGACTGAATGGGGTGTAAATGTGATCCAGAAACTCTCTAGTCTAATATTTGTCATTGGTTGTAGAACACATCAGTTTCGTGTGACTTTTTGCTTAGGGTGGTCCATTGATTCACATTTCTCCAGGGAAATTGTGTACCAGGCATTCTTCTGTGGATTTATGCATGTTCCCAGTGGAGTATTTCTGGAGGGTAGTTACTGAATTTTGGGGATACAGCTGCAGCTAGGAGCCTAAATTATCCCCAGGTAATTCTGTAGACCCTCAGGGTCAAATCACCCAATATGAGAGTTTTTCTCTCTCTGGTAGATACCCAAAAGCAGATGATGTGAATGCCTGCTTGAGAGGCTGGTCAACTGAACTAGATACAGGTGACAGTGGATAACAGGACCCAGCAGAAATTCAGTGTAAACCAAAAAAAAAAAGAGAGAGATTGGTATAATAGCAGTTGTCCTCTTGCTTAATTTGGGGTTAATTTTCTCTAAATATAAATTAAAATTGTCAGAAATTTTAGTCTTTCCTCTAAGACACATAGCAGTGAATAGGAACCACAGAGTAGAAGTTACTGCTTCTCGCTACCATCTCCTATAAAGACAGTGACTTCTGTGCTCCATATCAATGCCCTTTTCTAAGGGTTCAAGTATGGGCTTAGTGTTGCAGGGTGAGGGATATATGTAGAATAAATAAAGCTGTAATATACATGTAGAATAAATAAAGCTCTCAGATCCCAGGCCCCAGGCTGAAATGTCCCTGATGAAATCAAATACCAGCAAAACTTTGTGTTTTTTCTATTTATTGACAGAAGTTGCAGGGATGTTTTTCCATGCCTTTATTTTCTCTTTGTAATAGTTGCTATGATGTTTATATCTTGTTTTAACTTAAGAAATGCTGTTGTTAAAAAAGCTAATCTGTTTCATCTTTAGTGGTGGAATTGGAACACCTCCCTCTAAAAATTAAGTATGATTTTCAAAGGAACCTCAATTACATTTCTAATTTCAAGCCACTTGCTAGCTTTTTATTTAGTATAGTTTTCTGGGATAGAGCCTACTTCATCAAGTGCAATTTATATATTTTTTGTTATCTCAGTTAAATGCAGCTTTTCTAGCAGTATTTTTTACTCAATGCCATATGTAAGATGTGTCTTATCCTGATGAAAAAATAAATAATGCTTTTGAAAGAAGATACTCTGAGTGATTAGTCAGATTTCAGATGAACTGAAAGTATGGTATGAGGACACTGCCACAACTTCACATTGCCACAACATAAGACCGTCCATGGTAGGTATCCTTGTGTTTTTAGAAGCACTTCCCATGAGTTGCTTTGGAGTTCTCCATACATCAAGGAAATCCAGAAGTGCTCTCTGAGGATGGCCCAGTGTGAACCCTAATTCAGGAAGAGCTGACAGGTTTCTTTTGAAGAAGCAGCGGTGGTGACAGTGGCACAATGGTCCTGATGCCTCTTCAGCCACCATGACTAGGATGCTCCGAGCAGCTCTGAGCCTCAGCAGGCTTGGAAGCCTCCTGCCACCGCTCTGCATCTCTCACGCAGCAGGGCAGGAGCTTCATCTGCCTGCTGAGTGCAGGGCAGCTGGGTCCAGCTCCCTGGGAAACTTTAACTTACCTAGAGTCAGATGTCTTTCCAGGTTTGGGGACAGCAGAACAGGAACCATTTGGACCATAACTTTCATTTAAAGGTTCTCTTTTCAAGCTAATGCCTGCATTAGGCCTTCATTGGTTCTGGCACGGAGTAAGGACATCAAAGTGTTTCCAAATTAATTCTGCACTAGCTTGTCCTGTCTGATAAGGGGAACAACAGCCAGGCTGCCGTCTGAGTACCCAGCTTGGCAGCCCTCCCTCACACCTATATATGCCTTACTGGCCAGGCTGGTATCACTGATCAACATGGTGAATAGAGTATTTTTAACCATTTCAGGTTAAAAGCATCTCCTTACTCAAAGAAAAAAATCATTTTGGTGGAGAGCCGGGTGGTGGAGAAGATTTTGCCTCACAAAAGAAACGTTTCTCTTGCCCACAGTGATCAAAGACACATTCGTTGATTGAAGGAGACACTTTTTTCCCTTCAGAAATGTGCTGCAGACAGTGCAGACGGCAGCTGAGCGATTGCAGCCAACCGTCCAGCAGTGGCATTCAGCTCTTCCAGCCCAGCCCTGCTCAGCAGCTACACAGCTGAGGGCTGCTAACAGTGTCACACTGTCCTTGTGCTGTACCTGAGTCACAGCTTTTGCAGAACTGCAACATGAAAAGCAGCTCGATGCCCCTTCAGCAGAAACATCATATGGTTCCGGTTCCCATGTTCACTCAGTGAGCCATTTGCATGCTTTAACACAATATACTTTTTAAATATTCCTTTTTTTCATTTTAGAAGACAAAATCTTTTCCAGTTGATTTTATGATCTGCAACCTTGGTAAAAATACTTTCCTATGAATTCATTTAAGATTTCCCTTGCTCTTTTCTTGAGTGCATTACCCAGTCATACGGCTCTAATGCTAATTCAACAGATGTCCAATTTGTTTGTATTCTCTCAGGAACTCCAGTACAGCAGTTAGTTAATGAAAATTCAAAAATTAGTATTCTGGTCTCTCATTCCAGGAACTATAACTTTGCTTATTGATAATCTTGATCAAATGTGCTGAAATATTTAACATAATTTATTTGTATGTGCATTGGCCTGCCTTGAATGCCTGCCTTAGGTGTTTAAAGTGGAAATTAGATTTTCTATTTCTTTTCAAACATTTCTTCAAAGAATGAATTTCCAAACCAGAAATATTCTAGAATAAACAGTAGGAAAATTAAATTTTAGATTTTACACTAACTTATAAAACTGATTTTAGTTAAGACTTTTTCTAAAATTAATTTATAGATGCCAGAAAATATAATTCAAAACTGCATGAGTTTTTCAAAAACAGTTCATTTACATATTGCTTATAAAAAGCTACTGCTATGCTGGCATACTTTAATAAAAATGGAACTAGTTGCATAATAAGAGTTAATATATTAAATGCTCCAATTTGAAACTGACAAAGATTTTCTCCTTCAATTGAAATAATTTTGATTCTGAAGAGAACTGGATGAAAAGAGCCGGGTACTATGTACTTCTTTCATATATTCTGGTTTAAGGGCTGGTGTCACAACAACAAAAAATCATTACACCTTTTACATAGCATTTTGCATTAGATAAATAATGAGACAAAACATCTTAACTTTTTTGCTGTGTTTTTGACTCTGGAGGGTATCATCATCAATAGTTGGTGCACTCAGATGAGCTTTTTTAGCTCAGTTTGAAATCAGTTTACCTTGTCTGAGATGCAGATGGCCCAGAGAATTTGTATTATTACTATCTTGTCAAAGAAAGACTCTCTCTACCCATTGGCACAGTAAAGTATTTTTACCGCTTTTCTTCAACAAACAAAACACCCAAACCAGTTTGGTATGGTAATATGATATTTCTACACCAACCTAGTGTGTAAAGAATGAAGTTGCCACCTCCAAACACAAAGAGCTGCCATGTACCACCCAACAGCAGTGGGAAACCCTCTTGAGAGGTGACTGGCTGATAAAACAAGGTTGCAGGCCAAACACAAGCCTCTTAGGGAGGCGTTTTGTAAAGGAAGGTAATCCAGCTCCTGTTCTTTACTCTGCAAATATACTTGTTTTTCTCCCAGCTCTTCATCAAATGTACTGTTGGTGTGAATCTGTGGGTGAGGTGAAACCAGGGGAGGCAATGGGTGGCTTGGATGCCTAAGAACAGGCTCACAGGACGGATCTAATGCCACTTGCTGGGGATCCACGCTGTATATACGTATGTATGTTTTATGCGCATGGGCTTTCACCTCGATCAGCCAGAGAGGGGACAAGGATGAGGCGTGAGGTGCAGTTTATGTGAACGCTGACTGTGCAGCAGCCCCGCATGTGCATGTGCATGCAGAGGCTGCATACACAGCGTATGCACCCAGCTGGGTGCCCGTGGGACATGAGTGCGTGGAGGTGCAGCAACCTTGCCTTGAGCAGCATTGTGGGACCCAGCAGCCCCTCACACAGTGCAGCCAGGCATCCCCAGGGAAGCTCCTTCATATTGTGAAGAGTGGAGAATGTAGCGTTTCTCAGCTTCTGAATGGATTTTCTCATCAAAATCAAGTAATAAGAAAGAAAATGGTCTTCCTTTGCACTGCAGTACACAGACTGGGCTGCAGCAGAGCCTCCAGAATATTCTCCACAGCATGGAGAGTACCTGACATAAAAGAGGGCTACATTAAACCATTCTGCTATCTGACAGATGGCATTCATCGCAACCTTTACATTAAAACACCAGCCCATGGATTCTGCTGCTAATTCACTTCAAAAGGTCATGCAAGGATTTGTGTGCCCTCAAGGAATAGGTTACTATATATACAGTAAGGAAGCTACAATCTCAGTATTCAAAGAATCGCACATAGGCAAAATGCTGCAATTTTCCCAGTTAAGCTGTATCTGAACATCAATTACACACCTGATTATTAAATGAAGATAAGCCTTCCTTGAAAGGCTTCCTTGAAAGACTGATGTGTTTTCAATTAAATTGAAGACACTTGGGTCCAAATTAAAACCCTGACAAAAAAAAAAGGTAAGCAAATTAGCTTCACTGAGAAAAGTAGTTAATGCTTACCAGAAATCTTCAGAACTGAACAATGCTGACTAAGTCAGCAATTTTTAGTAATTGAAATGGAATCATCCTTTAAAAGCTTTTTTGACATAAAGCTAATTCAAGGAGCAATTGAAAACTAGCCCCTGCATTTTGATATCACCAGCCACTTGTTTTGGCCAACATCAAGATTGCTTTTTGTATTTTATCTGATCATGTCTGACTGGCATATTAACAAGGTACACACTAGAAACTTTAATGGAATAGTAAAACTGCTATTCTATGCCCTTCGCAGCAGTGCCTATTGTGAACAGAGACTAAAGAGCACACCCACATAAGAGTTAATATGCACATGCAAATGTCTTAATTAAAATAAAAATGTTCAAGTGGTTTGCATATACACTGCAGGAGTTTGTTTTAAATGTGTTTAAAGACAGCAATTAGTTTCTAGACTTAGAAATACAGTGTTTTGTATTTATGTGCGACTGTATTCTGTACTCATCAATAGCTGGCAAAGTGATAAAACCTGTGGTTGTGAGGCATCAGCTAAAGTAGCTGTTATTCCCATTCATCCTTCCCCAGCATTTTCCACTGAAGTACGACCCTTTAAAGTACTGAATTTTTGATAGTTTCTGGCACTGGCCCTCAGGAACAAATAAGTAGACACTCTATGACTGGTTTGATCAAAGAAGCTACCTGATATAGTACCTTGTTTAGCTTGTCAAAAAAAGCTGACACACAAAATGGTTGCTTGCTCTTTATTAAAGCTTCGTAAACTGAAGGACTATGTGGGCATAAGATGCGAGAGGCAAAAGCTGCATATGAAAAAAAAAATGTGGCCTGGAAATCTCAGAGATCATGCTGAGCCTTTTAACTTGGAAAAAAAATGTGGAAGATGCATACTCTGATAACACTGAGTCATGGTGAGTATGGTCATTCAAAATAACAAACTTATATTTACTTACTTACTTTCCCATGAGTGTAGAATGCCTGCTGTTATTAGCAAATAATTGAGAAATTTGCTATACATTGTAGTTAGAATAATCATCTATTTGATATAGAATCACAGAATGGTTAAGGTTGGAAAGGACCTCTGGAGATCATCTAGTCCAACCCCCCTGCTCCAGCAGGGACACCTAGAGCAGGTGGCACAGGGTGGCATCCAGGCAGGTTTGGAAGATCTCCAGAGAAGGAGACTCCACAACCTCTCTGGGCAGCCTGTTCCAGGGCTCTGTCACCCTCACAGGAAAGAAGTTCTTCACATGGAGATGGAACTTCCTGTGTTTCCGTTTGTACCCATTAGCCCTTGTTCTGTCACTGCCACCACCGAGAAGAGTTTGGCCCCATCCTCCCTATATTCACTCCTAAGGTGATCAGATCTCCTTTCAATCTTCCCTTCTCTGGCCTAAACAAGCCCAGCTCACTTAGTCTTTCCTCATATGATAGATGCTCCAGTCCCTTCATCATCTTTGTCGCTCTACGCTGGACCCTCTCTAGAAGCTCAATGTCCTTCTTGTCCTGGGGAGCCCAGAACTGCACCCAGTACTCCAAACGTGGCCTCACCAGAGCTCAGTAGAGGGGCAGGATCCCCTCCCTCCACCTCCTGGCAACGCTCCTCCTGATGCAGCCAGGATCCCATTGGCCTTCTTGGCCACGAGGGCACATTGCTGCCTCATGGTTAACTTGTTGTCAACCAGGACTCCAAAATCCCTCTCCACAGAGCTGCTTTCCATCAGATCAACTCCTAATCTGTCCTGGTGCCTGGGGTTATTCCTCCCCAGGTGCAGGACCCTGCACTTGTCCTTGTGACCCTCATGAGACCCTCATGAGGTTCCTCTCTGCCCAACTCAACTGTATATGATACTGTATAAGATATATCACATACTGTATATGATATAGTACATTGCATTTTGGTTTTAGTTAGTTAGTTTGTTTTTACAATCTCAGAAAGGTTTCTGAACAATTTCTTTTCTAGATTTCATTTCAAGCAGCTTCTCCCTCTTCATTTATCAGCAAGAATGTAATGTCTAGTCATATGTATTTTGCTGTTAAAGCAGAAAATATGTTAATCTGGTTTCAAGAATTCTTGCTTCATTTTCATATCATGTTTGTGCATTGATTACACATGGCTAATGCTAGAAAATAATCTTGCAGTGAGTCTTTGACCTCTAGACCTAACAATGTTAAGAGAGCAGGTAAGAGGCAGCATTTCTCTAGATGCACATCTGTTTGGCCAGCCTACATTCCTCGATTCCTTCATCCACCTTTCCTGGAGAGAAGCAGGTTCATGTTGGCCATAGTTCCTCTCATCTTAACGTAGATGTCTAAATTAGACCAGGAAAGGTGGACAAAAAAAAGCACAAGCACGCCACATCACAATGAAGCAGAAGATCATTTCAGAACAAGTGTCACAGCTGTCAAGTCCCATGCTCAGTTCCTAATGCCTGCAATTAATGAGCCAGTGACACCATGGGAAGTGGAGATTAGTGATACACAGGGAGAGCAGCTCATACAATTTAATTCAGAGGGGAACTTTACGTCTTGCTTTGGTTGTGAGTTGAAGACTGGCCCCAACAGATGAATTTGTAAATGCAAAGTTGCATATTTGGGCTGAGGAATCACAGAGCCCTCACCTGGGCTGAGGTAACTAAACCAATCCTAAACTATTCACTTGGATTAGGAAAAAGGTCATCTGGATTTACTAATTACTTACTCCTTAATTATCCAAAGATTCCCAGTCTCTTCCTTTTGTCTGACATATTATTTTAATAAACTTAAATATGGTGGTAAGTATGATTATGTATGCTAACTGCGGTGTATAAATATTGTTTATAAGTTCAAGGTAGAAATGTTGGCAAGTTTTGTAGGTGACATGATAAATCTGAGCGCAAGCACATTATTGCATTGGAAATAAATCATTTTCCTCAATGAGAAACTGACCAATTTGATGCTATTTAATCACACTACCTATTCCAAAACAGTGTTTGCTACCTATACTGATTGTGATGATTACATCATCAGTTTCTTCATGCCAGAGCCTTAGGAAGCTAAAAATAAATGACAGATTACTACAAAATTCTCTCCTCTTTTCTGTTGGCAAACAATATTCTCTGGTCATTTCCCAGTGACTACTGAATGTCAGGGTGCAATATAACAAAAAAGTGAGGTAAACTTCCTTTATACTAATTCTAAATTGTTAAAACAGTCCAAAAAATTGGGCAGTTCCAAAATATATTCCAACTAATAAGAGGAAGACTAAATTCCCCATAAAAGAATTATTACAAGAGAATGTAAATGTGGCAGAGAAAATTACCTCTTTGGAATTCAACTTAAAAGGACAGAGCAACATAAGGGTCACCATAAGAATTTCTCTTTCCTCTGGAATAGATGGCAGAGGGATTTATCAAACCTGCAGGGCACTCATTCTTTCCCGGCACAGTGTGTCATGTATCATGCCTTTTCTGGAATGGATGGTGACAATGCACTGTTTATAAAGATCATTCTATGGCAAAATCCCAGCTCCCCAGCTTAGTTTGGGTTCACCGCTCACAGCTTGGTTGGTTTTCCTAAGTGAACAAAATCCAACACAATTGTTTTGATCCATATTTCAGCTTCCCCAAATCAGGAAATGTTCAGAAGCAAGATTTCATTCCATACTTTTCTTAGTTTTGGTTCCATTGTGTTCACAAGTTAACTGGTTCTGGGAAGCAAAGAAACAACTATTATTTTGCTTTGTTTTGCTTTGTTTTTGGAGTCCTACTGATCATTTCATCTTGAATGCAAGAAAGGTGAGTCTACCAAATAACCAGATAAACCTTATATCCTTGTAGCCTCCCCTCAACTATTTACATTCTGCAGGTATTTTTATAAAAGGATGAAGAACAAATCTTAATCATAAGCATTCCTCTGGAAAAACAGCTAAATTTCTAATAACTCCATTTCTAATTTGTATACAGCAGGTGATTTGAAAGCCCTGATCACACCTCTTGTCCCTGCAATGACCTTGCTCAGTGGAATGGCATTGGCATTGGCCACTGCTCACTTACGTAAAACCAGTAAAAAAGTGCTGGAAAAGGCTGAACTGCAGAGCAATCAAGGAAAGCATTAGATACTGGAAATGCCAATTCGCATTAAGTGCCATGTGAATGTCATTTACAAGTTTTGTGATTTTTTTTAAGGGAGATAGAACTACTGTTTCTGGGTTCAGGAAATTTAAAATATCAAGGTGAAATATTTGCTTATTTGGATGCTCTCTAGCCTAGATGATTACACAAGTCTCAATCACATTAATGGGTCTTGGGAGTAAAACCGAGATTCAAAATCACTTTTGAAAATCTGATTTTCTGTAGACTGCTGATATGCTAATTTACCCAATGTAGGATGCATTACTACAAAGCCTAAAGAAATAATTCAACAGGAAAATAGCGAGGGGATGAGGGACACAAACTTGACAAAAGATTTTATTCTAAGAGAACCCATGGTGAAGTCAGTCTGATGAGAACTCTGTAAAGACCAAAAGCTGTGATCATTAACTCCCGATGACATTTGGATATCACAGAGGGTAGGATCGATCCTTTTAGTTGAGGAATGGGTCAAATAGCATGTTATAAATTATCTTTTGCCCTCTCCAAAATCTTCTCTATGCTTCTTACTGTGTGAAAGAAATCCTAGCCTTCAGAGGAACAAATATAAAAGTACTGCAGGAATTAAAGTGTAAGAGAGTCACTGTAGCATCCAATTCTTTAGCAATACTGGCCGTGTTATAGAGAACACAGCATTTAATTTAGTGATGCTCTCAACGTTTTAAACAACTCTGGATTCATTTTCTTTAGCAAATAGAAATAGTTTCTAGAGCCAAAAAAAAGAGATTGTGCTATAGTTCTTCATTTTTCAAAATATTTTTTCAATTATGTATGTTAAGTACCATAAGTGAGCCTAAAAATATTATCTCTGCAATTTATTCAGACAGGAAACAACTTCACCCAGAAAGACCACTTGCAAGGATGCTTCAGCAGTGAGTAAGAAGCAGCAATTGGTTCTTTATATACAGAATATATAAAGCATCAAGGTGTTGAGAAAAAAAAAAGGGGGTTGGCTTAAAAGTATAGATTTAAAGATATAAAGAAGTACTGCAGAAGTAAAAGTCTCTAAAAGTTGAAAGCTATATGAAGGCTAAAAGAAGATAATCAGAAGCTAAAAAGAGATGAATGTAGTTGCCCATCTAGTTTGGGTTTAATGGAACTGAGTCATCTAGACTCTGTCTAGAGTTCTTCTCGAATCTCAAAAAGAGTTGTTTATGACTGAAATTCAGCAAAGCTTGTGTGTGCATGCTTAACAATTTCTTGAAGGTAATGAGGTTTGGTAATGTTGTCACTCTGACTTAAGAGAGTCTGAACTTCACCCAGAAAGCCAAGTTTCAGTATCTTTGTTATCACTGTAGCGGAGATCAGTTTCTTCTGCTTCACTCATGCTGGTGTTAACATTTATGTGTCCACGCAATGATCTGGACCATAGAAATTTCTTGATGAAAACTAATGATAATAAAAAAATCTGAATCAGCTCTTGTGGAAGAATTGTTTGAAAGCAGGAACTGAGTGGAAAACCAGGACCTAACCAAAGTTTTGGCATTACAAAAGCTTGCTTGGGGTGGTACACAGTTGCCACTTCCAGAATGGCTGGTGCACATGG
>NW_010577031.1:32056-90681 GCF_000705375.1 Tinamus guttatus | reverse complement strand
TCTAAACTGAACACTATTTCCATTAAGTTTCGTGATCAAAAAAAGTACTACCTGCCATGAGGAAAAGGAGCCAGGCAGGGCATTATTTTTATTTTCAAAATGTGACTTTTTTTTCTTTTCCTAATGTTAACAGCAAAATGTGTTTGCATTTAAATATGTAATTAAATGTTACCTACTACCCTTCCTGGCCATGCTGTAAGCTGTGCCAATTTCTCCACAAATTTTCTTTGAGTAAGGTTGTGCTGCAGTCGACAAGTGATTCTTAATGCTCTGTAATCAAAAGAAATATACTGTGAGTTCTACTCAACCTTCAATAGAGGTAGAGACTTTAAACATCTTATTAGTTGCCAAAAGTATACATTACCATTTTGGATTTTGAGGCAGGGGACAGGAAAAGCTTGCCAGAAAAGAAATACCATCTGAGGAACCCAATGACAGAATTCTCTATACAGAACTTTACTACATGCAAGAGGGGTGTGTTTAACTGCCAATAAAAACACAATTTCATTAAGAGTCTTTATCATATGCAACATTACATAAACTATGTTTTTTTTCATGGCTCAAATCCCACAGAGATCAGCTGGGCAAATGTCCAATTCCTAGAAGACAGATTCTGTGTAATAAACAGAGTATGTTGCGGCAGAAGAGAATTGTATTTCAAACAAATTGTTATTTCTAGTTAGTTTGTCATTGTCTCAGAAAAGATCCTGTTTTCCCACTGATGTCCAAAGTGATGTCCACTTCCATAGCCCAAAATGGCCTCTGAGACATACACTATTGTGTGTTGTGTATGTTCAATGTTATGTGCATGTCTCAGAGTTCTTCCACTCCAGAATCATCCTTTCTGAGTAGAAAGAAAGTTTACGCAGTTGGAGATCCCAACCAAGAGGAAATACATCTACTATACATCTACTCCCCCAGAAAAAAAAAAAAAAAATCCTGTAGTTAGTTAATGATCCTGCAAATGGTATCATGCCAAATCATTTTTATATGCTGGCAACTCCATTATTCTTACCATCCATTTTACTTAATGTAATATCAGTCTATATCTGTGTAAATTCTGTTAAAAGTAGTGATGCAGACTCTCTATTCAATTCAATAAAATTAAGAGAAATAAAAATAATATTCATATATTCTAATACTATAATGACATTTATGCAGGTTGTACAGCCTTACTTACTGTCTTATTTAATGTGGGCATAGTCTAACCCAGATGAATATAAGCAAAGTTCATTTAATTTTCTTTAGAGATGCTGTGTTTTTATTGAGTTCTTTCATCCCTCTAAAGGTTTCTCTTGATCTCTTTCTTGTCTGATTCTGCCTATCAATGTTTTTTTGTTGTTATCGGTGGTCTCAAGCACCACTACGTCTCTATTATATAGTTTTAACAACATCACTACATCCGTTTTAGGTTGCAGAACTCTCCTCTCATTGTGACTGTGCAAGAGATAGCTCTGATCTTAGCAAACACTGACTCTCCCCTCTTTCTTGAGGACAATCTCAATTATCTTTGAAAGGACATTACAATCAGGGAATTTCAGAGGACTGGAAGAAAACAAATGCCACTTCTATCTTCAAGGGCAAGAAGGATGATTCAGAAAACTACAGGCCAGTCAGACTCACCTCAGACAGTGATGGAGCAACTAATCCTGGATATGATTTGCAGAATGTGAAGGACAGGAAGGTGATTGGGAATAGTCAGCATGGATTTATGACACAGAAATCATGCTTAGACAGTCTGATAGCCTTCTATGAAGAGATAACTGGCTCAGTGGATGAGGAGAGAGAAGTGGCTGTTGTTTATTATTTGCTGAAAGCAAGGCTTGCAAGAGTGTCTTCCATAACATGAGGATGGAGTAGACAAATTCGCAAGGCATGAACTAGATAAGATAGTGAGGTTGACCAAAAACTGAACTACCGGACTCAAAGGATTGTGATTAGCAGCAGAAAGTCCATCTTGGACTTTGTCTAGCCCAGTGGTGAACTCCAGGGGCCAAAATTGGGGCCACTAGTGTTTAACATTATCATTATTGACATGAGTGGTAGGGTGGAGTGCACCCTCAGCAAGTTTGCAGGTTATACAAAACCATAAGGAGCAGCTGATATCCTGTTCAGAAGGACCTTGAAAGGCTGGAGAGGTGGGCGGAGAGAAACCTCGAGTTCAAGAAGGGGAAACACAAAGCTCTACACCTGGGAGGAATAACCCACGTACCAGTATAGTTTGGGTTGGCTGTTGGAGAGTAGCTTTGCAGAGGGTGGGTAGAAGTCCGTTGAGTTGCCTGAAGACTGGTGTCCAGAACCATATTTCTTAGATCCTCTGAGATAACCAGAACTAGCAGATTTTGATATAAGATCTACCAGACCCAAGCCATACTGTGGAGTCAGCTTGGAGTCTATATTTGGGTGACTGAATCACACTCATTAGTCAAAGAATTTATTGTGGTTGCAAGAAATCACAATGCCAGCACAGCTAGGATAACATTTCAGTCAAGTTTATTTCTTTAAATGAGTCTGCTGTGGCAACATTTAATGCTAGCAATAATTTGCCATTTATGTTTAGATCATAAAACTGTGATGGCTCCGTTAAAACCAATTGTGGGGTCTTAGGACTACTCCCTAAAAGATTTATCTTCAAACATAGATTGGAAAGGAGTTATGAATGTTCTGGAAAGCACTGCTACATTCTAATTGCTATTTCTTCTAATCCTGTAAGCTGAGTATTCCATACTGACAACAGTGATTATAAATAACAAACATCCAAATAAATACTTCTGTAATTCAGTGATATTGGGAAGAAGATACATTACTATGTACAATAATGTGTGCCCTTGCCCTGTGCCCTTGTGGCCAAGAAGGCCAATGAGATCCTGGGGTGCATTAAGAAGAGCATCTCTAACAGGTGGAGCTGCCCCTCTCCTCAGCCCTGGTGAGGCCACATCTGGAGTATTGTGTCCAGTTCTGGGCCCCACAGTACAAGAGGGATGTGGAGCTGCTGGAGAGAGTCCAGCACAGGGCTACAAGGATGATCAGGGGCCTGGAACATCTGCCCTATGAGGAGAGGCTGAGGGAGCTGGGCCTGTTCAGCCTGGAGAAGAGAAGGCTGAGAGGGGACCTGATCAGTGTCTATAAGTACCTCAAGGGAGGCAGTGAGGAGGATGGTGCTGGCCTCTTTTCAGTGGTGGCCACTGGCAGAACTAGAGGTAATGGCCACAAAACTGAAACACCAAAAGTTCTACAGGAACTTAAGGAAAAATATCTTAACAGTGAGGGTGACGGAGTGCTGGAACAGGTTGCCAAGAGTCTCCTTCTCTGGAGATCTTCAAAACCCGCTTGGATGCAGTCCTGTGCCACGTGCTCTAGGTGACCCTGCGTGTGCAGGGGGGTTGGACTAGATGATCTCTAGAGGTCCCTTCCAACCTTAATGATTCTATGATTATCTGGCAGGCTTATAATATGCTAATGCACAACCAATAGAATTTGAAGAATGAATAAAACAGTCACAGAAGAAAAAAGTGAGTCAAGCATATAACTTTTTGTTTTCAAGAAAGTATGCTTAAAGTACATTTTATCACTTTTTAGTGCTGAAAAACCTGGCGTTGAAACAGTTAAGATATCATGAAAATATTTATTAAGAAAACTTCAAATTTACTGAGAATTAAATAAATTGCTGATATTATGCCCACTCTCTAGATGGAAAAAAGATTCAAGATTTGCCCTAGGCATTGAGGAAAAGCAGTAATTTAGCTAAGACATGGGGACTGCTGAAAGTTTTCATTATTAATTCCATGTTCAAACACCTGTACTTCTTTTTCTCATCAAAATAGTTTTTCTGAACTGTGGACCATTCAGATACCCACAAAGACGTAAAGATTTGACTTGATCACTTCTGATTATACCCATCAGGAAGCATAAATGCAGGTATACAGGTATACATATACGCTATCCAGTTGTCAGCTGTGTTTCTTTATCCTTGCATGGTTCCCAAGTGGGTTTGATTCTGACTGTGATTCAATTCCATTAAATAAACAGAGATATTCGCACTGACTTCAGGTCTTCTATTAGGCCAGGTCTTTAGAGGGTGATTTATCAACTGAAATAATGTGAGCTTCAGTACTGCTCCCTTCTATTGCCTGGACTCTGGAATGAGAGCCCACAAACCGCATAACCCTATGAGTGACTCCCGAAGGAATTAAAAAGTTTGGGAAATGTAAAAATGACAGTGCACAAAATGAAGACAACTCCTTAGACAGAGATACCAGAAATAAAATATTATACTTGAAACAGAAACACAAATACATAAACCTATGTACATTCACCAAATCCATGCTTGCATTTTTAAACTTTTCTTCAAAACTCCAGCAGTGAAAAGCAGCTGTTAACTCGCAGTAACCTTTAGCAGAAGCACTCCTGTCTTTGGGGAATTGAGATTGATTTTCCGCAGTTGCCAGTATGAAGATCTTTAGCCTGAGAACGTACAATGATACCGAGAGCAAAGGGTTTGAAGGCAGTGACTTTCACAGGGTTAGACTTCAGCTGTTTGGTGTTTACAGCCCCCCATTACTGTTTGCCATTTTACACCATTTAGTCACATGCAGTTTCAAAACAGATTAAGCAAAGTGGTTCCCCCCGCCCTACGCAAGCTCCTGGGGGCAGTTCTCTAAAGCAAAGTCTCAGTCTCAAAGGAGTCTGGCAGGAGGCAATACATAAATCAAAGCCGATAATGAATTACTACTGCGTGTAGTGCTGGTTGTGAAAGTGCTTCCAGGGTACAGCCAAGGATATTTGGTTCTCTTTGCTCTTAATGATGACACTTCTTTGGGGAAGCAGGGGGTCATGCAAAGGGAAGAATTTGAACTGCCTGATGGATGGGGTTTCATGAGGATGAATTTCCTTTTCTTAAGAATAACTGGGGGTCCCATTTTAAATTTGTCCCTAGATTCCACATACTCAAAGGCAGGTTATGCTGTTAAGTAGACAGTTTTAAATGGCATGTAGCTCCTGACACATATGTTGAAAGGCATAACCCTTGGTGTCTGGTGCAAAGTAGAGAACATGAATACTGCAATGCACCTCAGAAAAGTGTCGAAATCTAAAACAGGGCATAACCTCACAGCTGACAGCTGAGACCTGCACCTTCCTTCATGATTTATGTGCTTAACTGAGAGGGCCAAGATAAATATCTTTAGGCTCTCTCTATCATCAGTGGAAAGAAATTCTATTGAAAGAGAATTGGAAAGTAATTTACTGTATTCCTGTTGCTATATAATGTACACCACTGGATATGAAATGGTTATATGCTGAATATAAATGAACGAAAAAAAGAATTTATGTGTGAAACATGACTTCTATTTTGTGAAGAGGCTCTAACTTAATGTCTTTAATAGTCTCCTGAAGAGGTTGCTCTGTAGGTTTATACAGTGTGATCATATGCCCAGCAAAAGCTTTTGCAAAAGAGTTAAAGTGGCAGTCAAATCCATATAGGTGTATTTAAAAAAATGTGTTTCTGCCAGCTTAAAAAAAAAAAAAAAAAAAGATGTAAATGGAGAGGCTGAAAACTGCTAATTATTTGAACCACTTAAATAGTGGAAAGTGCTGGGCTATGTATTTAACAGTTTTGAATTGCACTAATCTCTGCTGGCAGCAGAGTCAATAAAAGCTCTGCAGGGAGTCTGAACACAATGTGATTTTCCTAGCCAGATAAATCTTCCTCATCCCCACTATTCTTATTATCCTCCTGACGATGCATCTAACAATTGGAATAAATGTGTAATCGAGATCTATGCTGCAGAGTGAATTTGCTCTGAAAACATTATGCAGGAAATAGCCACAAGTGAAAGCTCGAGATTTGTATAAATTGCATGCAGTTCTCATCACTCTGGGGCAAAGGAGTCTTTTCTAGAAAATAGGAGTGTGCATCATTCAGGAAACTGTTTGACTTCCAAATGCATTTCTGATTCTAATTCAGAAGGTGTAAGTGCTTTGCAGAAGAAAAAAGAATCCAATTGCTGACAGCTTTGGGATTTTCTCAGGTGTTTATTGCCTGTGTTCTTCCTGATTGAAAACAAGAACAACAGAACCTGATTGCAGATATCATTTTGAATGGGAAGAAGTAGAAATGAGACGGCAGAAGCAAGAGGTAAAATAGACTGGATTAAAAATAACAATTTTGTCATAATCTTTTCATCTAGGTTGCCAAATCATGCCCCCTCAAACCCTCCCAAACATTATGACTTTAGGAATATAAACCAGTGAAGGCCTTCCTGGATTCCTCAATACAGTATCTTGCTATAATATCCAGCCATGTTATAAGTTTCTTTTCCTGTTTTAATGAGCTCTGTCTTAAAAAGAGTTGTGTTTTTCCAGTTGAAGGAGCTTTGGATTGCTATAGCAAAGCATCATTCCTTAAATGTTTAGAAACTTTTTTTTTTTTTAATTTCCAGTTTATTTTTACTCATGACTGGTTTATACAGATCTGTTTTTCTGCCAGTATTATCTGATTGTTTAAATAATACTTAGCTATCTTGGAGAAATCCCACTTTCTTGTTCTTATAGAAAGTCATCACCATGCCTCCTGGCTTGCAACCTACCTTTAAACTATTATCCTAACTAATGAAGGATTATCATAAGCAGCTGTTACTATTCTAAGTATTGGACGGACTGAGCAAACTGAAACGACTGATGAAGGATTCCTTATGCCATCCTTTAAAGCTCCAGTTCTCCATAAAGGAGTGTCTTTTGGGCATTAATTTTTAGCTCATTTCCAAATAAGCCAACTGTCACTTTGTCTTACTGAATCTAGTATCCTAGATATAAAAAACTGTAATCAGGGAGCAGACATTCATTATATTCTTCCTCTACATGTTCACAGTGTTCGTCAGCATGGCTGGGACAGGACACAGTAATAGGAAACACTCTACTCCTTAGGTAAGCTGACTGCTTTGGATCTGGATACATCAATGTGAGCATGTAGGAAATTCGAGCTAGGTAGAGGTCCAAGTATTGTGTCTTAGCCATACCTGCTAACACAGCTACATCAGTCTGGCTCTGCGGTCTGCATTCTGATTTTCTATTAAATTTCAAACCACATTCAAGGTCTCTATTTCCAAGAAACTTAATGGTCTGAGCTCACAATATATATACCACAAAAAAAAAAAAAAAAAAAGTCTAGGTCTTGTGATAAATACTAATACTAATAATAATAATAATAAAAAACACAATAAAACATTTGTACATTTGTTGATAATTATGTTCTCCTGATGCAATGGCACTCTGTACTCAGGTTAAAGATCACACGTGCAGGAGACAGAACTGTTTTACAGTTTGTCCCAAGGTTTGAAATTCCTTTGACTTCGTCACAACATACATAAATACATGGGATCTTTTGTGTTTTAAATAAAGACAAAAAGCAAGTGTTAAGAATTACTAGAAAAGTAACAGAACAAGGTTATGCTTTTGAATAATATTGAACTATGTTTGGGCTGTGGGTCTGGTTCCTCCATACCAATAGAGACTGAAAGAATAAGAAAGGCTCAGGGGACAGCAGGGACCTTTGGCCATTCAGTAGCTCCTCAGAAGGGACTCCTTTGCCAGGATTTCTATCCAGAGTGTAGGTTCCTCATCAGCCTTGAGGATTAGAAGCATTGGTCCTTGATTTTTTTTCTCCCAAAAAGGCTCCCTAAGGTCATAAAATCGGCTGGGACTGAGCTACAGCACATGCAGAACTGTGACTATCCTACAGGCAAAAAAAGTCAGCTGCCTGGAACCAGGACAGAAAGTGTCTGTAAGGAAGCCTCACTGATGCTTATGCATTGTATACAGTGACTTTTGAACACAAGCCTTTCCTTTCCTCCTTGTCAGGGGTACCAAGTCAGGGAACCTGTGCTCAGTGGTAGCTATGACCAGTTGCCTCCCCTCTCTCTCTTTGAAGTCTGGTAGAGTGTTATAACTAAGATCCACTTTGCTGGAGAGACACAAGAAGGCCACTTCAGTAGAAGTTTGTGAGTAGCAAGGTGAGAAAGCTTGTTGGGCTTAAAATACCTATGGAAATAGATGCTGATGTACTAAGGAGTCCACTTGTTACCTCTCTATCTCTGATGGAACAGCCAGATTAAATTTCTACAAAGGTTTCCCCTTTTTCAAAGGAAATTTCTACATGTTTGGTGAAAGTGGAGGATGCATACTTCTGTGGCTGCCTTTGAAAATACCTCAGTTGGGAAAGAAAAGGTGCAGGTAGGCATGAGTGAGTGTACAGGAATCAGTTCTAATGGTCAGCAGAGGCAGAGGCCCTTTCCTCCATCAGAAATAGGAAAGGTTTTTCTTTTGAATGCTTGTGTAAACTAGGCTTCTCCACCATGACTAGTAGTTATTATTAGTCACCTGTATTTGATCCATTCAGTTGGATTAATTACCTCGTGGGGAAAATATCACACATTCACAGAATCATGGAATGGCTTATGTTGGAAGGGACTTTTAGAGATCACCTAGTTCAACCCCCCTGCTCAAGCAGGGACACCTAGAGCTCGTGACACAGGGTGGCATCCAGATGGGTTTGGAAGATCTCCAGAGAAGGAGACTCCACAGCCTCTCTGGGCAGCCTGTTCCAGAGCCTCGGAGGGCTCTGTCACCCTCACAAGAAAGAAGTTCTTCCTCACATGGAGATGGAACTTCCTGTGCTTCAGCTTGCACCAGTTCCCCCTTGTCCTGTCACTGGCCACCATGGAGAAGAGTTTAGTCCCATCCTCCCTACATTTACCCCTAAGGTACTTGTACATATTGAACAGATCTCCTTGCATACTTCTCTTCTCTAGGCTAAACAGGACCAACTTGCTTAGTCTTTCCTAACATAATACATGCTCCAGTCCTTTAAGCATCTTCCCTACCTCGCCCGGCTGGCAACTCTCCTCCTCATGCAGGCCAGGATCCCATTGGCCTTTGTGGCCACGAGGGCAAATTGCTGCCTCATGGTTAACTTGTTGTCAACCAGGACTCCCAAATCCCTCTCTGCAGAGCTGCTTTCCAGTAGGTCAACCCCTAACCTGTCCCGGTTATTCCTACACTTGTTCTTGTTGAACCTCATGAGGTTCCTCTCTGCTCAACTCTCCATCCTGTCTAGGTCCCTCTGGCCTTTCCAAATGCAAATACTCAAATTTGTTCTGTATGTCCCCTCCTTCCTCATTCCCTTGCCCCTTCAGTGTTTCCAGGGGTTACATAGTAAGGTCTTGTCAATGGCATAGATCTGCATCAGGACTCACAAGCTTTTGGTGTACCAGCTGTAGCACTGAATTACAAATTCTTTCATTTGATGAAATCATAGTACAATTAATTGTTACATTAAGATAGAGTTTGCACAGGGGTACTTATGACATTCCCATTAAAATCACATTAGTCCATCATGATTAACACTCTTGCATTAAACACTGAACAAATTAATCTGTGGATGCTTTGTTATACCTGTGCCCAGAAATGCTGCTTCCAGAAATACGGGATGTGCATTCTTTGCATCGTAAGACCAGTTTCTGTTTGAAACCATAGCAGGCTAAAAGTGAGACGTGTAAAGTCTCTGTGCAAGCAAGAATGCACGAAATTAGTAATTCAAAAGAATGGTCAAGCTACTTAAATCACCCATTCTTTCTCGAGACCAAAAGAGTAAAAACTAGGAGCATTTCCAAAAATTATTGGGCATCACTTTTTTTAAAAACCCGTCATGTTAATTTTTTTGGACTTTGCTGAAATTCTTACTCCTGTATCCCAGGACAGCGGAAACCAATAAGTGCTAGGGATGTTAGTAAATCCTTCACTTCTTCAGCCAATGTTTTGGTGTGACCAATTGCTCTTATTGCTTTAGCTACATTGTATAGTACAGATCTGGATAGAGGAGGAGACACAAAAACATATGAAGGTCTGCGACGACTTCAGTTCCCACAGATGACGTGGTCTCATCTGAGAGAGAAGGGAAAGGAAAGAGGGGTGGGAATACTGCTGTGGTATGAAGAAATTAAAGGACTTGGAATCCTGGGTGCAACAAGCTGCCCATGAGACAGCAGCATGTCCTCTAGGCAAAGGCAGACAATGATGTCCTCGCTGCATCAGGAAGAGCATTACCAGAAGGCTGAGGGAACTCATCCTTTACTCAGCCCTGGTGAATCTATGCCTGGGGAGCTGTTGCTAGTGCTGGGACAATACAAGAGATGCTGGAGCTAGACCAGTAGAGCTCATCATGCTCTATTGGGCTGGAGTACAGGACATCATAGGAGGAATGGCTGAGAAATCCTGGAGAAGGGATGATAATAGTTGGGCTTCCATTGTTTTCCCATTTCTACACAAACTCTAGGTCTTAAAGGGGAAAGGTTCTGTATATTTATACTGGACCAAAATGGTATTTCAAACCCAAGGCAGATGGTTAACATTGTGACAAAAGTGATCCAGGACAAAAGCTTAGCTGGGAACCAGCAAGCTTGGAAGCCAGTTATTCTTTGCACACAATGTCTCCCTTTGATGCAATTCCTTCCTTCAAGCAACTTTGAAGAAAGATAGCTCTGTCTCCGTACTTTTCTTTTGTTACCTACTTGGATGAAAAAAATGTTCAAGGCTGATGATGGGAAAGTGCAATATCTCAGCATCCCATAGCATTTTTCCTCCAAAATCAAAATCCTGAAGATTAGTTAACATAAAAAGAACAAGTGGTACAGATCTCTACTGCTCAGCACTGCAGCAAATCAACAAAGTTAAATATAAGGTAGCTTGTCCAGTTCTGGATTTCTGTGTTAACTCAATATATCCTAACATGTATACTTTACTGCCGAATTTTGAAGTGGTCAGGTAATTTGGATCCTGAATTTAGCCTCTTGAGAATGGAGATGAGAATATTTTGATTAACATGTTGACATGTTAATGAACCGAAAGAACTAGAAATAAGATATTCATAGATGTTACAAAAGCCTGCCATAAAATGCACATGGTAACAGTAGAAATAGCAATTTAAACCTTTCCCTGATGATGGCTTGAGATAATCTGCTTAGCCAGAAAACAGGTCAAAAAATGAGAGCCGTTTTACCCAGTAAAACACTCCCAATATGCCACTACCAGTTGTGGGGAAAATCATGTCCAATTTAATCATTCCAGGTATATGTAATTTGCATTGGTTCTTTGTATGGAATGAATTTCACCTTCTGGCTAGAAAAAAGTGGCTTTTAATATAGGTTATAGTTGCTTCCTGAGTAAGGGAAGAAGCATGATATTGGTTTATAAATATCAAAAAAATAAAGGAATAATGAAGAGAACAGCTCAGAAACAATCCATAACCTAAAATCTGGTTGGAAATAAAACTAGTCAACTTTAGGAAACACTTTATTAAGGATACTGTGTTCACAGAGGTTATGAAAGTTAGGTCTAAACTCCAATGCCTTGGAAAAAAATAAAAAAGCATTATATTTTTTGGTTATGAACTAATGCAAGGGATTATCATATATTTTTCTCAACAATTTACCTTTTAAGCTGGAGTTCCTGTATTTATCTCTAGCCAAAGGAGAATCTGGGGAGGGTTTAAGAAAAAATTCAAGATTATTAAGGAGTAAAGGAAATCTTTGTGGTTTGTCAATGCTGTTTGTTTTGTTATATATAGTAATATTTCCCTTTAATACAGAGCACTTTCAAAGATAGAACTTTCTATGCATATTGCTTCGATTGTTTCTTGATGAAGTTTAACAGCCATAAGCCAGATAAATTCCCTCTAGTGATAATGTCATGCTGAGTTAGCAGCAAATTCTGAGGCTCATCAGGGCAGATATTTTATTTTTATTATGTTTGATGTTGAAAACATCAACATTTTAACCAAGGTCCTGATTTTACCATGATGTTTCAATAATTATATAATATTATATGCAGTTATATCAATAATATTATATGCATTTATTAGTACTACTGCTTCTGATAGTAATGTTGTTTTAATAAATGAGATATAGGGTTTACATTTCAATAAGAGAGGTATAAAAACCCAGGTTTACTGTGTCTATCAGAGACCAGCATCGCTTGTGTCAGTGTGATGTAGATCCTTTGAAATGGGCAGCCATTGCATAACTATGCCCACATTTTTACCTATTTCTTTCTTTGGCTTCTGCATTTAGGGACTGGTATATATATCCTTCAATAGGGAGCTTTCCTTCCTTGATGTGCTATTCCTGTGTGCAGTAAATATGGGTATTTTTGTTATCTATGTCAAACTACCAGCCCTTGTGAATTTACTAAGCCTTGGTTGCATTGCTCCTGCTAAAATCTTCTGATTCTCCTCCTTCTAGAGTGGTTCCTGGATATATCAAAGGAAGGTAAATTAAAAGGGAGTTTCTGGATCACCTTCCAGGAGGCAGGGAAGTGCTGTTTGTTCTTCATTTTCTTATTCAGAGGAGGTGCTCTAGCTCTGATCTTCCCCACTACCTCGCTACGCTGCTTGCACCCTCATTTATTTAGGCAGAGCAATGACAACTATTACAACAATGACAGCTATCCAGCGAAATTACCACTTATTCCAAAGGCACAGTTGACATTTAAATGCCAGGTTTCTAGTGATATTCAGTGGGGAAACAAATGACCAACTGCTGTTTTGTGTGACTGAAAATATTCTCTCAAAATATTTTCATCCTAAAATATTGTGGATATATAACTATTGCTGCTGGTTTAAACCAGAATATATTTTCTGTAACAGGCTTGTCAAATTATTCTGTTCCCCTTGGGATGTGCTGTCAGACAAGCAGTACACTCTAGCAAACAGAGAATTGTCTTGCAAGCATCTCCAAATAGCTACGTGATAATATTTAGCAAATAACCAGAATGAAAGAAACACATTTGACTACTTAATATATTACCATTCATACTAGAAATATGCCTCAGCTCTTGAAACATCCCCCAATGTATCCATGATTACAAAATATGACATGGTATCAGTCTATTCTCCACAGTGTAGTGTATTGCCTGACAGCTAATGTGCTTTGCTGCACTGTTATTAGCTGTCTTGCTGCAATGCAGTATGTTACACAGAGCTACTCTGTATATGACTTTGCCACGCTCTGTCTCTGAATTTGCAAAGTAAATGCTGATTATCTTGAAATGGTAATAATATGATTTTCCAGTATGAGCCATAAACAGCAATCACACAGTTAACAAAAGCTGTGACTGCCAGCCAAATTGCATACTGGGCACAATCATTTGAGCTATTAATTGGAGTATAGCATTTCCTCTTGAGATAACAATGATTGAATTTTACGTTGAGAGATAAGTTTCAGGTGGGACAGAAAAAAGAATTTAAATGCACATGCAGGTTACACCTCTGAGGAGAATTTCCTGATAAGCCTGACAGTTTATAATAGGTGTAATAAGGAGAAATTAAAGAAGTACCTATATAAAACAGCAGCATACAGCTGACTGAGAGCCAACCATGCATTTCTAGACATCTCCTGTAAGACTTATGCTGCAGACCATCTATGGGTGATCTGAACACCTTTTATATAAAATCAACAGGGATAATGAGGAGCCATTAGACACTCAGCTGGAATCTCTATACCCCCACTTCAGAGAAAAGCTGGTCTTGGTGAGCTGATGATGTATGAGAGAACGATGGCCCAGATCTTCAGACATGCTTAGATAACTAACATGTATTGATTTCCATGAGCACCAGGCACCCAGACACCAAGCTACCAAATCACTGTCAGAGCACAGTTTCTCCATCTGTAAGGGTCTTGTAGCATAATCTAATAATTAAACTGATCTTGCGATTGGGGTAATGTCAGTAGCATGAGCTAAGTCTTTTCGGCTACATAAGTTTCAGCTCTGTTCAGTCACTGGCTGGTGGGAAGCAGTCTCTGCATCTCTGTCAAAGAAAAACAAAAATTAGAAATGTCACAGTGTGCATTTTCTCAGCTTGCCTTGCTTTTAACCAGCTGTGAGTACAGCTGTGCTGGCAAGTTCAACAACCAAGTCCTTTTCCATATACGTGTTGGGTCTGGGTAGCCAAACTTCAGAGTTGCATATAGTTTAGTGGCATCTTGAGGGTCTGATGGGTGACAAAGCAGGGCTCTCCTAAACTGAAATTCTAAGAGCATTATGGAAACTCTCCATATTAACACTCTCCTAAATCTACAATTCTGGATCCAGACTCTTATCCAGCAATGCATTTTTTGTGAATGAAAATAGTCAAGGCCTTTACTTTCAGTGCTGTAATACATATTGTTTTGGAGCTAAAGTGGCTGATGCCAAGGGAGAAGACAGATGCTTCCCTACCACTGGAGTTAAACTTCAAGGATACCTTCCCGTGGGATTTGCAGAAACTGGGAAGTCTGTGCAAGCACTGCAAGCAGGACTGCTTGCTGCAGCAAAGTGTACCTTGCTAAAGTCTTCACGTTGAAAGCCTGAAGGGTGGTAATTAATCACTCTAACTTATGCTTGCTTCCATCTTATAAAGCATGATGGCTACCCAAGGACACTCAGCTCCTGAGCATTCCCTTGTCTGCCCATAACATTTTGAGCAATGCACAACTCTAAGTCATGAAAGGCCTTTTTTTTTTTTTTTGTATTTTTGGCTTGTGCAAGCAGCATATGGTGTCTTCCTGAGGCTGGAAAGACAGTGTCATTTTTTTCTGTGCTGCACAGAAGCCTGAATGCCTCTCGCAGATTCCACATTCAACTTTACAATAGGCTGAGTGCATTACTTACTTGATCCTTGTTGCATTTGTCTTCAGGAGGATCAATCCATCAGCCCCTTCAGCTTTCTTTAGTTCATAGCTTGGATTGAGAAACAAAGTTTCAGAACACCTGTCTGGATTTCTCCAGGCTTTATAATTAAATAAGGCAGAACACAACAGAATAACCAAACAGTACGTCTGTTTTGAGTTTGAAAAATGGTGCCTGGGAGAGACACTGAGCAATAATTGCGAATACAAGGTATTAGAGAGATGTTGTGGAGTCAGGAATTTCTTTTTGTGGCATGTAGAATTTATCATTTTTAATTGTATTCCTGGTATGGGAATAGTGAAGCATAAGAGTAAAATACCCAGAGCACTGTGAGACTCAGAGAAACACGAAACCAATTGACCATTATTTTTAACACTTATTTTCACACTTCTGAATGTCCACTTCCCAATAAATTCCAATTACTGAATTAAGATATAATCCATCAGTCAAATCCCACATGTAACTGCTTGCTAGCTTTTCCTGCAACCTGGTCACACTGGAAGAGAGATGTGGCAAGTCCTTGGACCAGAAAAAAGAAAAGAAAAGAAAAGAAAAGAAAAGAAAAGAAAAGAAAAGAAAAGAAAAGAAAAGAAAAGAAAAGAAAAGAAAAGAAAAGAAAAGAAAAGAAAAGAAAAGTATAAAATATGTGTAAAAAAATGACCCTTCTGAATTTTTGTTTGGTGCTTGGCAGAAGTTTGCTTTAAAGGGTATCCCAGCTGTCCACCCGTTCCTATCCTTTTGGTTTGCCTGCTCCATGTAGATCATTCCGACTCTTCCAACATGGACCCTGCTGCAGAAATGCACCATATCACACTTGTGCATCTTGTATTTTGTTTATGTTGATGTCATTCGGGTAGCAAGATATCAGTAGAGATCTGAAATATACAGTGATCATTTCTCCCAGAAACAAAAAATAAAGGAAAATTGGTCAACGTCTAATATTTTCAGTCCCAAGAGTCATTCCCAGTTGTTTGGTAGAGGAAATTGTCGTATCTGTACAGCTAGAGTGCAGCAGGGAAAAAACGTTTTGATAAATGGTAAAGCTGTGTAAAGGGCTTGACCCAGGAGTCAGCCCCAGGATTCCAGTTTTGTTTCCCGTAATTACTGTCATTCTCAAGACAATTACTTGTACTTTGCTGTGTGACTCACACAACAAAAGTAGAACACAGATTAGGAAATTACCATGACTTGGGTTTTCAATTTACATACAAAAGACTAGCATCAAATAGCAATAGCTTTCTTGTGATTCAGTGCAAGGAAGTCCGCACAATCTGCGTGCACTGAATGCCACAGCTGCAGCTGCTCTGGAGGGTGTTCCTATTGATTTCCTGAAAGCCAGACAATTTTCATATTTGCTTAAACTCCTTGGTCTCAGATCTGAACTCAGATCACAGATCAATTAGAGGCCTCTGAATACAAGATTTCTGCTCTCAGTTAAAATGATTTAAAGATAATTTCTTCATTTTACACCTTGATTTTACATGAATGACATTTCATATGGCTTTATGATTACAGCATGCAATATGTAAATGTGTTATGGCATTTACAGGTCAGTGAACCCATAGGTGATGTTCGGGGTGGCTAGATGGAGCAACCCAAAGGAGAAGAGGCTGCTGTTGCCCCAGCTGCATCCAGCAGCAGGGCTGAACATGTGTCCCTAGTGGGCACCACAGTCAATGCAGAGGAAGATCCTCCACATGCCCTTGGTTCTTGGAGCTCCTCTGCATGTGCAGATCAGCTTTCTATCACATAGCCTGACACCTGTGAAACGATTTGCTTAAAGTTACATGTTTACAGTGAATCCATTGCTTCAATAGAAGCTCTTGGGTGTTCAGATTAAAAATAATAATAATAATAATAATAAAAAGTTACCCCATTTTTAGTTGCAAAAATCTAGATTGAGAGAATACTCATTAGAAAAAATCAATTTCCAAAAGCACCTGTTTCCAAAAATGTGGAAATGAGAATCTATTTCTCATGATATCCTGAATGTCTCTACCTACAAGTCTAATACAATTCTATAGGCAAATACAAGAATTATTTATGCATGAGGTCTTTAAAAAGGCAAACTAAGTGTTTTGGAACCTGTTGTCAGAGAAAAGACCCATTCTGATGCAGCCGAGCTACTACGTAAATAATATTTTTATATTCTTATATGTCCTTTTTAAATTGAAGTTATTATTTTTATAATATTAAAATAGAACAAGGAATTGCTAAAAAAAAGTAAAGTAGTTACAGAAAGAACTTTATTACAATGATCCAGAATGAAGAAAATTTTCTATTGAAAACTGAAATGCCATACTCCAAAACTTAAAACCAAGTACATAATGCCACCAGAGAGAAATAAAACACATCCTAGCCAAAGAAGACTTATTACGATGTGTGAATTTGTCATATGAAAAGTGATAGGTTCCCTATCCTCTGAGGAACTTAAGCTGCTTGCTAAACACCTAAGCTATTTTTAAAAACTAGGGTGCATTTCTTTGTAATGTAAATTCTAATGTTGGAAAGTTAGTGATCCAAGACATGTCCAAGTCACAAATGAGAAATCACAATTTGATAATGTGCTCTAGGTGTCCCTGCTGGGGTGGGGGGATTGGACTAGATGATCTCTAGAGGTCCCTTCCAACCTCAACCATTCTGTGATTCTGTGATAAGGCTGTATGCTGTAACATATGCTGTAATCCTGGCAGCTCATATAATTAGGCAAATTTATTTTGAGATAATATTTAGGTAGAGAACTGATACAAACTTCAGTAAGACCCTAGAGCACTTTCCTTTAAGCACTTTCTCTTCTCTGTTCTGCTCCAGGCCTAGAATTGTCCTCTGTCATTATTATACTTCTCTTTCATCTTTCTAAAATTAGCCCATGCAATTTATGGACAGGACATCTTCTTACCTTCTGTTATCCTCAAAATCATACTATGGGCCAAGAGGAGAAAACACCTTAGATGGGAATTCCATCATCTTTATGCCCGATAATTTTTGAACAGGTCCATGTTGATGGTCCTGTTATCCCAGAGGGTTATTTTTATTTATTTTACTAGCTCTTTCTTTTCATTCTTTACAAATTGTTGGGGGTTTCTACTCAATTTCTGGTCTCAAAAGCTACATTTATCCTAGCAGCAGGATGTTGTGCTCTTGTAGTGGTGATTCATCAACCCCTGTTAGAACACTGTGGTTTGCCCCTATAGCCCAGGACCTCTGGAATGACACTGGGCTCTGCATTCCTCCACAGAATATTTTATTCTACAGTCACAGACAGTTCAACCTACACAGAATAACTTCTTACTACTGCTGTAACTAAATAATCTACCATTGAGCAGGACCCAAGTTCCAGCACATCAGATCAATACAAGGGCTGTGGCATTCAGTAGTAATCGCAAAATCTGATTTACTGGGCTGCACTTCCATAAAAGTTGAGAATAATATGGTGAGGACAGGCTCAGAGAGAGCTAGTGTTGTGGTTTTGGAGAAGAGTATTCCAGCTGAACTGCAGAGACTCACTGTGTATCAATGACCTTGATATCATCGATAGCTCAAAATAAATTTAGGCAAAAAGTAGTAAACAATACTGCAAAGTTTATAAAATAGGGATAGAGAAATTAAAGAAAAACCTGCTGATCCATAGAGCAAGCCAGAAGGTTTTCATCACTCCATATTGTCTGGATGATGAATATTTTAGATGCACATCAATGGGATCCATTTTTAGGTAAGCATCCATAAATTTATCTTTTTTAAAAAATATAAATGAAGGGCATCATGCTTCTTTTTATGCCCTGAATCATCTCTGAAGTTATATTCACTTTCAGGTCTCATGTTCTCTCCTTTTTTTTCCTGTTCTTCCCCTACCTCAGTTTTCTAAACTTAATTAAGGAAAAGATTTAATCATATTGCCATTAGACCCTGGATGTAGTAGTGCTTAAGTAAGTAAATTATTAACATGGTATTTGACAGTCTGAGCAAAACACTCAGGCAAAACAATGTTCCAGAATCAGGAATCTGCATTGTACTCTACAATGTGTAATTGGCAACCTTCCTTCACGCGAGCAAGGTACTGGGCTTGGGCCAAGGAAGACAGCTGCCATTATTTTCAGGTCTACTTAAATTTTAGTACTATTTTTCATGTATATATTCTATTTGATTTTTAAATCTATAAGGATAAATTTTCCTTAACCCTGATGCTGAGGGCCATCATAGCAGAGCCCTACAACACAGTGCACACATATGGCTAAGTAAGTGGTATTTCTCTAATTACTCAATTAATTTTGTTTGCCACACATTCCAATTATAAATCGATGTGTATAGCTGTGGATTTGCCCAAGATGACTTTTACCAGTTTAGTGCATTCATGGGCAGGTCATTAGCCCTGTTGCAAAAATGTTTTCATGGAGGTATAATTGTATTTCTTCTTAACTTTCTTTCTTAAATGGTTATATCATGCATTCCTTAAATCTACACTGTCTGAAGCCAATAGAAGTTTTTCCGTGAAGGATGAAGTATTCCTTCAAGTGAAGGACGTAGCTGTTGAGCTATTTTCCTCTGCACAAAAAGTTCTGCATCTTCATTGGTGGATAAAGTGTTATTGGTAAAGGGTATACAGGGACCTTGGATCCTTAAATGTGAAAGATGAAAATCATACAGAAATGAAAGCTATTAATAGCGCTCCATTCCTGAAGCTCTCAACCAACCTGTCAGATCTCTTCACAGATGTTCTCATAGCATGAGAAAAATGGTTCTCTGTGGAAAAGAAAAAAAAAAAGATACATAGTCAGGAGAGAACCCATCTAGACCCCATGCACCAAGAAAATTTGCACCTGGAAGAGCACAGAAGACAGCTGAAGCATTCATGGGATTTTTTTTTCAAAGTTAAACAGGTACTGTGGGTCATGCTCATATGATCTCTTTCCTGACTTAAAGTAGGAGTTATTACTCACCCTTTTCTTTTGCATTCTGATATATATTTCAGCTCCTATCCACTACACTAGAGCCTTTTAACAGACCTACATAGGGAATAAAATGAGTAACTTGGGAATCTATTATAGATATAATCATCAGGTGGTATGTCCTTGCCTATGCTGGAAAGTTTCTGAGGCTGTCTTACTATTCTGTATAGTGCCTGTACAGCAGAAACCTAATTCCAGGATGTCTTCGCATTACATGACTGCATTGTATACCACACACTGTGCATTAATGTCTCTTATCATGAACTCTGCACATGCCAAGGAAACTGCAGAAATGTATCTTACAGAAGTTTGGGGGTATTTCCTTCACATATCTTTTTTGGTATTAAAGTAATGTACCCTCATCACAACTTCAGTAAAGCAGGACTCAGAGAAGGTCATAAAACCTCTGCAAATTATATGTAATACCTTTTGATTCTCAAAAATGTCACCTCTTAATGCTCCAACACTTAGGCTAGAAATTAAGAGTAAGTGTATGTCACAGGAGAGTGGGAATCACTCCCACAACTTCCTGAAGTTTCTGTATTTACCTCTGCATAAATAGGATTTTTTTAATACACTGGTAAACAGTTATTACTGTAGGGCTGAATTCCATCCATCTTGGGTCTCAGGCAGGAATATGTTTCAAGAGATAACGTCATGGAGAGAGGCAAACACCTATCCTCTTTCTTATCATTCTTTTACACTGAGGTGGAGATTTGTCACCACAGTCATGGACCACAGCCTGCTTAGACAAGCTGTGGCACAAACACAGGGCACAGTAACATGCCACACAGTTATTCTGCTGAAATAAAGAGGTGAAGCAGCATCCCTTTGCAGCCACCCTGGCATGGCGCCTGGAATAGCTTTGGCTCAGTAGTCTCCCTGGCCAAGGCTAGGTATAGTTTGGAGTCAGCAAGTGTCCGGAAGCATTATTGTAGGAGCCAGGGATGAGACACTTTGCTGTGGCAGGAGGGAGTTCAGCTGTGCAGAGGTGAGCCAGCCCATGCCCCTTGCCTTAGGGCCAGGGAACTGTCCTGGCCCATAATTTTCAATGGCATAGACACAGTCATAGACTTTGCTCCCCTTTTTATCTAAATAAACGATAACCCCTAAACACTTAACATAATTTAAAAGCTACTTTCCATGATCTTGCTCCACAAAGATATATGCTTATTGTTGGTAAGTACAGACAAGAGTAGGCTCACATACACTCCTGCCTTCCCTGTATTTTGTCTTTGTTTTGTTCATCTCCAGTGTGGCAACAGTACTGCTGTTTTGCTCCAGCATCTTCCAGCTGCGTGGATTTTGGAAGAGGAGTGAGGCAGGAGCAACGTGTCACTTGGGCAAATAAACCATGAGAAAGTTGTCGCTTGGCAGCAGCCTCCCTCTGTGGGTTCTGCATAGGAAAGTGGTCTGACTCATCAGGAACCCAGGAAGCTGAGAAGCCGGATAAATAATCATCTTGCTCATTTTTTTACAAATGACTAATGATTGGAGTTGTGCAGAGAGAAGACCTTGAATTACTTTCCTTTTTTATCATAAAGATGTGTAAATTTCAAATGATTCTTATAAAGGAGTTATATAGCATATACGTGTGTGTGTGGAGGTGATGCATGTAATGACAAATTTATTACCTTGTAATTCAGTAGCAAACCACTCTTCGTATTTATATTTTCTCCTTATATTTTTATCAAGACTATTTTCATATTTTACTCTCTCAACAGACTTCATCTATCCAGGTATGTGAATTCAATCTCTATTGTGCTTATGTGTCTTATGATCATTAACTGACTTTATCCTGACAACATCCTTGTAAAACAGAGCGGTATTGATGTCTATATTTTATAAAGGAAGAAAAGAAGTGTTGTAATAGAGTTAGGTCACCTAAGATGCCCGTGAGGAAACTGTAAAATGAGGTCCCCTGAGTCCTAGCCCGGTGGTCTAAGTACTCTCTCCATCACTGCTACTTCCCTTGTGACAACAGAGGAAAATCCTAGAATGAAAAATACTGCTAGCAACATTTTAATTTATATTAGAGTGATAGGCAAAATGGAGAGAAAGTCCTTCAACAACTGGGGGTGGAGGGCAAAAGTTATATACCTCCACAGCACTAAATCCACTCAGATTTCCTTTGATTCTATGGAACTGTTCCTGTCCAAGAACAAAACAGACCAGGAAGACAAAATATTTAATTCAAATGATTTATTTTTCATTTTTTTTCATTTCCTACTGTGTCTTAACATCTCCCTTTTCGGGTTTCCTTTGGAGCCATGAGCCTTCTTGTTTGCAGTGTAACTCTTCATAAGTGACAGGATTGTGGCAGAAAAGCAGAGATAGGGAGAGGCTTTGAGGAGGTTCTCAGCACAATATTGTTTCTGTGCAAGCATAAGAAACACACAGACCCAGACTAATATAATAACCAATCCCTCATACAATTCCGCATTTCTTTTTCTTTGACTTCTGGGATTTTTGGCCCCAAACTCACTTCTCTGAGGAAGAACTCAGTCCTTTCAATTATGGGAGAAAGTTAAAGCTCTGCGGATGCTCTCACTCTTCTTTTTCCCAGGCCTGCTTTCATTTTGAGCTCTGGTTGCTCTGTTGCAACAGAAGCTTTGAATCATATGCTCTGTGAACCCTAACTGGATTCAGCAAAGCTTTTCAATACCTGTCCAAAGTCACCAGGATAACTTGAAGTGCAAAGTTTGTGCAAGGTGAGTACCCTGAGGAACTTCATGTTTCGGGGCTACAGCTTCAGTCCAACAGCTACTGAAATCAGTAGCAATCCATTCATTGACCACAATGGGATTTAGTTCAAGTTCATTCTCACTTTAACCTACAAAAGACAAAAAAGATAAGCAGACATAAGCAAGGGAAATAATTCAACCTTTTTTGCTCAGCCAGTCAGATCAGAAGACCCATGCTTGCAGTGCAAGGATATTAGTGCATGACGCCATGCCTGTGCTAAGGGGAATATCTGCACTTTCTGAAAAATAGCAAAAACCCATGAATCAAAAGTTAAGCACAAAGACAGCTGTCAGCTGAGGAGACAGTAAATGCACTGCAGATTCTGAAGCGCTGTAGAAGAAATCTGTGCACTGAATTTGGCTACAGGAAGGTTTAACAGACCTGAAATGATAAAGTGAGCCATCAATTAAGAAGATATATCATATCAATTACAGCAGAGAAAAAGGCTTGGCCCAGATCAGAAAAAAAAAAAAAAAAGAAGAAGAAGAAAAAAAAAACTAAGAAAAGGAAAGAAAATGTATGTCTTGTTCAAAGGAATATGAAGGATAAAATGAAGACAGCTGCCACTTTATATCACTCAGAGTCACACTGATCCGTCAGAAATAACCTCAGGTAACCTTAATAAAAATTTCTTTCTCTCTCTCTCTCTCACACACACACACACATTCATTACTTTGCTCATATGAATGTGAGAGAACAAAAGGGAGGTTTAACAAAACTTTAATTCACTTAATTAAAAACAAGTCTCCTAAATCGTAAAGAAACTCCCTTTCAGTTGATGCTAGCATGCTTTCCCACCCCGCCATTTTGATGCTGAGCAGGTAGATAAATGACAGCAGACCACAGAATTATATGGTACTGACCCCCATCCCAGCAGAGCGACTAAGGGAAGCAGTGGAGACGAAGGAAACAGCACAGACAGCTCTGGTGGCACAAGGAGGCAGGTGGAGGAAACACAGTAGGAAAAGCAGATGGAGCAGCACCGGACACAAACAAGCAAACAAAGTTCCATGTCATGCAGTGCCCAGAACAAAGGCTAAGCAGTTTGCACTGCAAACAAGAGAGGGAACATTTTTGGACATCTCAAAACAGCTAAGTCCATGGATGTGTTCTCATATTCACCTTGCCTGCATTATCTCCTCAGTGACATTTCTCAGACTTGCACCTGAACTGCACTTGGTGGAAGGTGGTGATCTGCACTGAGGCTTCCATTCGGACCTGGACAAAATGTATAAAAATGCAAATAAAGTAAAAAGACAGTAAAAGACATTTGCAATTGAAAGGACATTTGATTTCTATTTCTGCAAGCATGTTGGAATATCTTGAGGCTCCTAATCTATTGTATAACCCATTCTAACTCACTTGCTAAATGTAAGAAAGGGGAAAGCTTCACAGCACTCTGGGAATGCTGTGGAATTTGTTGATGAGTCATTGGGATTTGGAAGGCACAAGTCATTTAGTTGAGCAGGCACAAGAAAAAAACTCCAGTCTGGATGGTGAAAAAGTGTATATATCTCTAAATAAAGCATGAAATGGCACCTGAATTCCAGTGGAAAAGAGACTGAGATGCCAGATTATTTTGTCCCTGAGCCTGAAGACATGGATATTTAATGTTTAAGAATCCATATAACCTCTCATATAAGGCAAATATATCCAAAGAATCTAAACCCTGGTTAAAGGTAAAAAGCACTCAATATCTTGAAGATAGTTGCCCTTGGAATTGATTATTTTACAGATAACATATATTCTTCAGAGATACCTATAGCTTGGCAATGCCAGAGATTCAAGAACAGGCAGAACAGCCACTAGCCCTAATCCCACTCAGAATATGGGAATATTCAAGGCTGCTGATATTCTAGGGTCATCTGGAGTTTTCTCACTCTCTTCACTGTGCCAGATATTACTGTAAATATAGGACAGAACTGCTTTTTTTTTTTTTTTTCAGAATCCACCTCAAGTTCAACAATAAGCTTGGAACATATAGCATCATACAATGTTCACACCACCAATAAAGTTTCTTGCAGGGCCTATTTGACTGTTATGCTTGAGTGCTTTTGGTGAAAATGAGTTTTTGTTTCCATTTCCTGCATCAGTATAAATCCTCCTTACAAGAAAATGATTCATTTTTCTTTCTATTCTAGAGAAGTTTGTATCATTCTTGGGAGACCAAAAACCTCTTCCATGGGAGACAAGAGTCCTGATCTCTATAGAGACACATTAGAGCACCACTGCAGTACTAAGCTCTGCACCTAACTACAATCTAGCTTTAGACTAGACTCCTGCCTAAACTAGCACTAAGATCCATTAAGTTCTTGTCTGCAGATGCTGAAATCCAGCTATGGCGCAACACTGCTGAGCTGCTTGGAGCTTGCATTTCAGCCACTGTGGGATTTTCAGACTTGACCTCTCCCTGCCTACCTCATTTGGGAACAAGACATTGTCATGGCCTTCCCATCCCCAAAATTACAGCCAAGGCAAAGCTCTCACATCAGGCCAGCTCCACTGTGTTTTGCCCAGTTGCCCAGTGGCTTGGGATAGTGATTACTGGAGCTGCTCGCTTGTTTTCCTGCTCTCTGAAAGGAAATGCGAAGGCACAGACAATAAGGGAGCTATGGAGTATTCATGTATTCAGGTATGATGATATGATGATTCATATGATGATGAGGGGCACCACTCATATCTGCCACCTAGGCAATAGCCTTTGAGGTTCTTCATGGGTAGGGGCTCACCTGGCTCAAGTTCCAGCAGCAGGAGAGGATACCAGATGGAGCTTGGTATCCCGTACTTTTAGGTGGTGGAGATTAGTAAGGGGACTTCTATTAGCTGTATCCTGCTTAGCTCTGGTTTCTCTAAAATCTTCCGTGTTATATGCTATATGTCCACATACTGCAGTGAAGGTCTGGAGCTCTCCTGGCTGGCATTAAGAGCTGGGCACTGTGCCTATAGTCCCAGTTGATTCAGACAAAGGTAATCCACTAGAAATGATGTGAATTTAACCCAAAGTGATTAAAATTGCAATAAATAAATAAATAAAATAAACTCCAAAAGAGAAATGCAAGAGCTTATACTTCAGAGCTGAGAGTTGCATGATTATTTTACCATGACTGGAAGAATAAAAAGAAAACAGAAAGGAAAAATAGACTCAGTCTCAGGCTGACTATTTAGGCTGAATTTCCTTGTAGTGAGATCTATCAGAGTGTGAAATAGGTTCCCAAGGGAAGCAATGGCAACTTCATCGATTGGGTAATATAATTGCTGCATTTTGTGCCTTTGGTAAAGCCTGAGAACGTGTCTCTGAACTGAGTTCAATGTGGGATATGTATTTCTAGTGAAAGCAGAATGTGTAATAAAGCTTCAAGAATACTTTTTTTTTTTTTCAGATGTAATGCCTTGAAGTTCAATGAACATGCCACTTGCTTGTATACCAAAGCATCCCTTTTATGTTTGGAAACAGAGCAATTCCCTGGAGGATGGGCAGACTTGTAAAACAATTTCTCCTCCACCCACTCTCTGCCATTTGCTGTTTTCTTCTTCCTCCCTCTAGCTCCTCATTTAATTATGTGCTGGAATTCAGAGTAAATTGTAGCACTTCCCATGTCTGGGATCATGTTAGTGCTTACTGTTCAGTTTCTGATTTATGCACTGTAAGGGGGACAAATCAAATAACAAATATGCTAAATATTGGAGTGGTGCAGTTGCTAAATGTGTTCATTCAAATGCTGCAGTCAATATCTGGCACCTGACTAGTCACAAGTGAACACAAGGACAATGAAGTCAGAGACATTTAAGAGTCATTTCCAAAAACATTTCAGCAAATATGTTAGGAGATTCCATAAAAATAATAATAACCATAATGATGACTGGATCTTACATAGAACATTTTATCCATATATCTTTAAGTGTTTTACAAAGCAGGTAACTATCAGAAACTATCTAATTGTGAACAATTTAGTCACCAACTTGTAGGAATGTGGGCTGACCAGCTTCCAGGCAGCTGTGGAAACCTACTTCTGAAGCAGCTGGTCTGTGTCACCTCTGTGATCTCATTCAGGCAACTGCAAAGAGTTGAGTTGAGAGCCTCTGCTCAGCCCTGGTGAGGCCACATCTGGAGTACTGTGTCCAGTTCTGGGCTCCACAGTGCAAGAGGGATGTGGAGCTGCTGGAGAGAGTCCAGCGCAGGGCCACAAGGATGATCAGGGGCCTGGAACATCTGCCCTATGAGGAGAGGCTGGGGGAGCTGGGCCTGTTCAGCCTGGAGAAGAGAAGGCTGAGAGGGGATCTAATCAGTGTATATAAGTACCTCAAGGGAGGCAGTGAGGAGGACGGTACTGGCTGCTTTTCAGTGGTGGCCACCGACAGAACTAGAGGTAATGGCCACAAACTGAAGGACCAAAAGTTCCACATGAACGTAAGGAAATTTTTTTTAACAGTGAAGGTGACAGAGCACTGGAACAGGCTGCTCAAAGAGGTTGTGGAGTCTCCTTCTCTGGAGATCTTCAAAACCTGCTTGGACGCAGTCCTGTGCCACATGTTCCAGGTGACCCTGCGTGTGCAGGGAGATTGGACTAGATGACCTCTGGAGGTTCCTTCCAACCTTAAGCTTCAGCCAACCTTATGATTCATTCTATGATTCTATGAGCTATATCCTGCTTGCGAGTGTGAACACTTTCCCCTGGGCTAGGCTAATGCACTTCTCAAAGTAAGATTTCTAAACTGAGCTAAGTTATCTAGTGATAGTATACCACACATTTTCTTCTCAGACATCTGGCATGTGTTAGCTTAATATCGGTCTCAGCATCTGACTCCAAACTCTACCTCAAACTCTGGGTTTTTGAAGTTAAACTTTCAATTAACTTCTACATAATCAATTAAAACTAGTCATGATTAAGTACTGAATGCTGCTAATATGCTGCAAATTGCTTTTGGTTTACCTGCCTGACTCACCCTGGGGTGTGTTCTTATGAAGCTGTGGGTGGGATTGTTTCCAGAAACCATGTAGCAAATTTTAAAAAGCCGCTTTGGTCTGCATTTGTATTTTGCTGACAGAAGCTTCTGGCACACTTTGTGTTATTAAAGATAGAACCTAGCTAACTTCATGCACCTCAGGTAAGCTGTCTCATCTAAGTTAGTTACCTGAGTACTTTTATAGTGAATAGAAAAAAAAATGCATCCAGAGGATAATTTGTGATCTCTTGGATGTGATTCTCTCATGCTCTACAATGATCCAAAGGAAAAAAAAATAGACTAAGTAAAATAAGATGTTTAACTTTTAGGTATCTAGACTTGGGGGAGCTGATTCTCTCCTATCTAGCTGGTGGAAATCCAGACCATCAAAACAATTTGCCCACACCATTTGTCCAAATCTTCATTTTTTATTGGATCTCGGCAGAGAAAACGTCCTACATATCCCATATATTCTTGCTATTTGGAAACAAACCCTCAAATCTTCAAGCTCTTCTGAATAACAGGATTCAGTATCCTGTTCCTGTATCATCTGTTTTTTGCATGACTCCACGATCAGCCATGCTGGAGGTTTTCCTAATGTGCTTGAATCAGGCAGGATCCTGCCCAGTCTGATCAGACTTCCGAAGGAGATATAATCCATTTTTAAAGAACAAGGGAAAAATGAACTTCCTCCACAGTCGTTATAATTTTGAAGCTCGATCCTTGAGCCCTAATCTCTAGATAGACAAATGCACAAAGGAAAGTAGCTGCTCCAGAGCACAGCTCTTCATAGCTGAAGTCTAGTTTTATGTTTGGAAAAACAGTCTTTTTTCATGGTTTATCAGTCTTCCCCCATCAGTTTCTCTTTTGCTGCTATCAGAGATTCAGACTCTGTTTAAATTGAGGAAAGGCAGGACTAGTCTGTAACCTGATCTGACTATCCTTGCCTTATCTCTGCTTATAAACAGAGTAAATAGCAATATGATCAGAACTTGCATCCACTGCTAACAGGCTGAACAACTAGAGATCGTTTGTTTTCATTTCTTTCGGTACCTAGTAGAATTTAACATCATCTTTTTTCTTTCTTTTTTTTTTTTTCCCCTAATTAACACTGTACTTGCTGGCTACAATTTTGCCATAGGAAAACTTCTTCACTTTTCACTCACAGTCGTATTGCTTTGTCTTGACATAAGGCTATAAATGTTTTTTGAGATCTGCAGCAGCTCAGGAAAATCAATCTAATCACAGGGACTGATTCTTAATATTTTACTCTGGCTCTACAGAAGTATTTTTGCATTTCTGACTCAGACACAACCTTTCTAGGATCCCAATTATTTATTTTTTGAGTCAGTTCAAAATTCAATACATATTTGTGACAAAGACAATATGTCTGCTGCATTTGCACTATGATGCTGATTTGAAACAATGTAGTTTGTGTGTGCACAGACTATTTTTTGTACAGACTATTTTGTTCACCTGACTTTGTTTACTGCTGTGTTACCCTTCGGTCAAGCTCAGAATGTTTTCCTCCACATTTTACATCATCGATATCGCGTGGCTTTCTGCACAACTATTCTTTTCCCATTAAATATAATTCTGAGAGCTAGATGTGCCCATTTCAGCAGAAGCAGAACCATTGCTAGTGCATTTGTTTTGGTGCACAGCCTTAGCTCCATAAATCATACCAAGTTAATTGCCTCCAGTATGAATTCTTTTGTGTTGATTACTTCAAAAATAAAAAGCATTCAGAATTGACAGTCCATTTTAATGTAAGAGGGTAACTATATGACATTTTAAAAAACTCTTCATTTTCACTCATTTCCAGGTACCAGGAAGAGACAGATGCTGGAAAAAACTTTTCAGTAGCAAGAATAAAATTCTTCTGGATGGAATATGGAGTGATACAGGAGGACACTTTTAAAAAACAAACCACTACAGGGAAGAGCACACAGATGATTAAGAAGGGATAGATGCAGCAACAGGAGCAGTGTACAGCAGTGATCCTAGATGTTCATAAGAGCCATGTGAGCTGGAGGAACAGCAGGCAAAGATTCATGAAAAAATCTAATTAATCTAGTATTCATGTTACTGAAGGGACCAGTTTATCTAGGGTGTGTGCTCATGTGTTACTGTTCTGATCAGGATGTCCCCCTAGCATGATGATGATGATGATGATTATTATTATTATTTTGTTTTCAAATGGTAAAGTCCTGGAAGGACTATCTTTTGGCCTGGCACTTTTAGGTATTGATTTGTGGCAGGGGTATTTGAAACTACTGCAATAACAGCAGTAGTAGCTGCACTGGTATATTAGACTTGCAGACTTGACTTTCTCAGCCTTCACCTCTAGCAGGGGATGGACTGCAGTCCCTTCCATATGGACCCCCTTTCTCCTGCTCACTTTTTATTGAGGACAGCTGACAGTTGAGGACAACTGCTCACTCTTTGTCATCGTGCTTGTAGCAAAAGCAACAAGAAATATTGTAGTTGCATTAGTCTTTGCTAGGTGCAGGTCCTCTGCTTCCTGCACCTGTGGTGAGAGCCACATCCCTTACCTCTAGCCATCTGTTTGGCCCATTCTCCAAAACTGTTTCATTTACAAGCAGCTAGCTGGGAGGATTGGGAGAGATGTTTGATAATTTTTTGTCTTTCCTGTACCTTCACCTGCCCCTTAGTCAGTCCATTCACTTTACGCCTACAGAGCACTGTGCAAAATCCCAGTACTCAACATGTGTCATTTTCAGTACCAGTAACCTCTAAGGTTTTTGAGTTTGTTTAAGCCTAATAGCAGCTTAGCTAATATTCGCTTTCAGAACCAGCTGTCTTCCTTTGGCTCTACATGAAGCAAACATGCTTGCTGAAAATCATGTCATAGGGAATCAACATAGTCCTTCATAAGTAGCCTTGTTCCTTCCTTCCAACTCCCATTGTGCAGGGAATGAGGTGTCATCTTACAGTCTATGTCAGTACCCACTTTTTGCTTTTTGTTTCAGTCTGGAAGGGTGGAGTGCTGATCTTTAACCCCTGAAGGAAATGTAAATAGGAAATATTTAACATTTTGGAATCATTTTAGAGCTCCCCTTATTATTCACGTATTGGTAACAGATCTGGTAGGACTTGAGGATCTAATTCCCCAAGACACTTTTTGCTACACAATAGAGGTGAACCACCATTTCCAGGAGCAGCATAATCCATTGATGTTATGTAGTGCTCATGTGGATTCTTTTTACTCCTCTCCCCTCAAAGCTTTTTAAAAAGGCTTCCACATATGAAAATCTTTTCTGATTCCTGTAACTTGTCTGAGATGCAGGATGCTTTACCTGTCTTTAATCACTGCCTCCTCAGCTCAGTTCCCTATACTCCAAAACATAGGCATAGCATGTCTCATAGCTTTGTCATTTTGCTTTTTCTTCCTGTGAAAATAAAAGCACTCATCTGACCCTACCTGGATCTGAAAAAGAAGGTGTTTTATTTTACTGCTGCAGAATGACAGCATATGGATATAGAGACTTATCAAATAGTATTCACACATGAACAAGAAAATGCATGTATTGGCAGTGTCAAAGGAAAGCTGTCAGTGAAAGATCACGTTGTCAGAAACCAAGAGAAACTGAAAAAAAAAATGTTGGGCACATTTAGCACACAACCAACAACTAAAGGGATTTTCTATTTAATAAATCTGAAATATCATTTTTCACATGCCAAAACAGATACCTCATTGAAAAATTGCATTTATAAATTATTTTAAATGATTAATAGATGTTAGGACCATGCTACAAAACTAAGCCATACATCTGACAGGTTTTAAATACATCAGAAGAAGGTAATAAACCATGATAAACCCTGGCAACCTATTGAGCAGGTGAAGTCTATTAGCATTTATTGAAATATATATCAATTGTGTATTAAACTCTTATGCATTAATTTTTGAATAAACATTTAATACAAAGCATGAAAAAATGTCTCCATTCCTAACTCTGTGGCAAAGATTCAGAGCATAGCTCGCAATGTCATTATTTTGCAAATTTTACTATGGAGCGGTGTAGTATATGCCATGAGGTGATCAGAAAAGAATATAGTATTAAGTATTTGCCTTACAGAGCTGAGAAAGAAAACACACTTTAGTGTTACTCGGGTTGATTTTTGATTAGTAGAGCTACAATGAGATCTGAAGAAAAAGAAGAAACATAAAAGGGTTTTTTTTTTTTCTTTTAATGATAATTGTCTCACTTAATAGCAGAAGTAACACAAGTGCTGGTCTTCTGATTGTTCTTCCATCCTATAAATGAACTTTAAAGATAGAAAACACAAAAATCTACATTGAGGGACTATAAAATTTCAGGAGAGGTGCTTTCCCTTATGGATTTAAATACCTTTGATGCATTCAGTTCATATTATGAAGTCATCATTATATTTTGTGTTTACAAGGCAGATTTGATTTCAGAATCTAAAAGCCCAACGCAGACAAAGTCGTCCCCTTCCAAGAAAGCTAGATAATTATATAACGGTATCACTATTTCACAGGTGATAAGGAAATCAGCACTTCAGTTCCATGTCATACATGTGGTTGAGATGCGCAGGCCACCATGTATATTTTTGGTATGATTCGGAGCAATGCTTCAGTATTGCTTCAATTAGCAAATATGCTTTACGCCTAGCAAGACCTGCTCCCTCTCACTGAGCATGGTGAGCAGTCTTGGGTCCAGCATCAGAGTTGTAAAGTCTCCTTTGCTCCTTGCATGCGATGCAGATGCCAAAAGAACCCTGCTGAATCTCTCAACTGCTATTTCTGATGTGTATTATTTCACCTAATAATATGACAGACACTTTTTTTTGAATGCCACTCAAAGCCATGCAAAAGGAAGAGAAATGTCTTCAGACAGTCAGTTAACTAGAGTAATTTACATTTTACCCCTACACCAAACAGAGAACAAATAAGATAATGTAATTTATAGATTTTTTTCATTGTTCAAGAAAAAAAAAAAAGGAATGTGCAACAGTTCTCTACTTCAGCACAAAGTTAGGGTGCTCAGATATTTTCATCTCTTCTCATGTAATCAGAAAACATTGAACAACCCAAACACCAAGAATTGAGAGTTCATTTTTTAGTGTTCTTTATATAAAGAGATAGCTCTTTGGAAAACAGCCCTTATTAATGAACCATAAATAGACACTTACCTCAGGACACCATAAAACACACTGTGCTCATTGTGAGTAGGACACCGGTCAGATGAGATTCAAAAAATTTCTTGTAGGTTCACGAAAAAGCTCATAATATATATGTTTTTGATTCATTGAGGTTTGTGACAGGTGCATTGAGATACTTATAAACTGTTAAATAGACCCATACCCTAGACCTGTTCTGTGTGCAGAACGATGTGTCTGCAAACTGCAAATAAAAGACAGATGTAAATCATTTACATTTTGAAGTCTTACATTAATTCAGGAAAACTCCTTTTGTGTCAAACTTTAAGTAAATTTTATTATTTGTTAGATTTTTTTTTGAAAGCATCGTACAGTAGGATATTTCGGGCTTTGTTTCTTTGTAGTTCCATGATTACAGCTTTTCAATTTTTAGTTCTGCTCTTAGACATATACATGCTGAAATAGGTTTCTGTTGTGGAAAGGTCTACTCTAAAAAGTAGGACAAATGGAGACAGTGAGTAGGATAATAGATAGGGAAAATATGCCCTGAGAGACTAATAAATCATCTGAGTAAATGCTCATATCTTCAATATAGCTTTGCAAGACCCTTAAATGATTTTCATAATCGGTTAAGAAATAAGTATCTCTAATATTTTGATGATGGATTCTGTCCTGAGTTAGAAATCCGTAACTGGATGATTTGTATCACAGAATACCGGTTTCCCTTCAGTCATGATGAGCAAACCTGAGAAACTAACCTAGATTTAGCTGTTAATGGTAGGGATGTCTACAGCTAGGTGAGATGAATCCTTCTTGTGATGGATGATATACAAAAGACCAGGCAGGACTCCTACAATGAATTGAAGACCTACAAGGGGGAGCTCAGCTGCCTAAGAAAGAGCTTCCAGGATACCAAAGATGTATTTTTGATTTAATTTGATGTATTAACTAATTCTTTTGAGCTTCTGCCTTTTAAGAGGTAGCAATGACTATTCAAGTAAAAGAAGGCAGAGGACTCTTTGGAGAGCAGTACTATACATGCAAACAAGAATAGTTGGAGCAGAGAACAGCACTAGCAGAAGTACACATTTTCAGTAGTACTGTAAATTCATCACAGATCCAATTAATAAAGTAAACTACCTCTTCCACGCTACCATCACCTCCCCTTTGATCACAAACTTTTGGACGACAAAAGTGACTAAACAAGGAAGCTCTTGTATGAAATTTCCTGAGAAATTTAGGTCAGGATAAATATGTTGCATGATCCCCTCTAGAGAGTCCCAAACTCCATAGAGTTCAAAAACTGACTCAGGCCCAAATATTCTGAAGGTATTCTCTGAAGAAGCAAATATATCTCTTGAGTCACTGAGATGATATTTGATCCTTTTCAATGATAAAACCTTAAAAAAATGTTTTATATGAAAAATGAAATTCATAGGCAGCCGGTAGATTCTATCAACTAATTCATTCTATGACAATGTAGAATTATTTCAAATTCTCAGGTCTAAATGGTTGAACAACTTTTTCATCTTGGAATCAGGAAGACCAGCAAGTGGAAAGCACCTAATACGGTTTTGGGTGCTACATTAGCATAAATGCAGCACATCCAACATTTTGAGAGCAGCCAAGTCCTGAAGTGTATAAGATTTATCGAATAAATCCCTTTACTATATTCATGTAAACATCATTTTTGACTGCCTCAAGGTCTCTGCACAATAGGTGATTGATAGATTTTGAAGCTGACAAGAAAATAAGTCAACAGCCAATGGCAACCTGGGAACATACTACGAATCCAGAAGAACTCTCATAATTAGACATTATTGTGTTATGACTATAGCAGTATCTTAACATATTTAGCAATATAATGCAAGTAAACATAATGTTAACAAGCATGTGCAAATGAAACTTTGCTTATAATGTAAACCGGTTGGATTTTGTTAACATTTAGGCTAGAGGAAGTGTTTGGGGATATACTACCAGTTAACATGCATGAAGGCTACACAATTAGTTCACAAACACATAATCTAGATATAGTCTAAATTAACCTTCCTTGAAAATTTTCCTGAAATATACAGATTTTCTTACTGGTAGTTACTGAAAAAAGGATCATCAGAAAGAATTTCAAAGAAGCACTGTATTTGGTTAGTCTGATTTACACGTTTGGAATATTTGATGTGGCTTGGTGAAATAAGCAAAAATATTATTGCTAAAGATTGCAAAATATATATAAGCAAAAATATTGCAAAAAACTTGTCAGTGCTGTGTAAGAGCCAATGCAGGCTCATAAATAGCTTTAATGAAAGGCAAAAAAAAAAAAAAAAGAAGGAAAAAAAATCGTAAGAATGACTTTTGAGCCCTCTCAATGTGAAATTCAGTATCTCTTTTAGTTTAGGAAACAATTCACTTATATTTAAATGAGGATCTGACTTTTCAAATGTTGTTTTATATTCTAATAGTATTGGTTTCTGTTAGACTAGAAAAGTCTGTTCCATTTATATGACCACAGAACTATATACTTTAGGAATGACCAAAAGTTTCTTAGGTGAGAGCGTCTTACTACAATACTCTGAAGCCCAGATAGAGTTACTATGTCAAAGCCTTTCATAAAATCAACAAAAAACTACACAAAACTACATAAGATACAAACTCCTCTAAAGGCCAGATTGTCAGTGATTGAGTCCAGGATACCTAGTACAACCTGTAATTTTCCCTTTAAGCAAACTAATAAGCTACTGTTGCAGCAAACCATCTTTCACATCACCTAGATCAACAGTTTGGTCAGGCCAAGAAAACAACATCCTATAGCTTGCTGTTCTTCCTAGCATTGTCATTCTTGGAAAGAGTTACGGTAGAAGATGTAGTAGCAGTCATCTTCAGCCCAGCTCTTCCTGATTTCCTGCCATGCAATTTTTTTCAAGACTAGCTTCAACATTTGCTTTTCAGCTGTTAGGAAACATTTGGGATAATGCCTGGAGGCAGCTTTGTATTAAGTCCTACAGTCACTCATCCTACGGTAATGCCACGTGCCAGAGGTTAGTCCAACATAGCTCATGTCGCTAAGGTGACATTGACAAGTCTTAAATGCATTTAAGATCCCTTTATCATATTTAGCTGATAGAAAATACAATCCAGTTCAGAGCCAAAGCTGTGCTACTGTCGGCAATATCCTTCGCTTGAGGTCAGGCCATTGCATCCTTCCCCGTCAAAATCTAAAAATCTAATAAGCTTTCAGGATACAGCTAATGAGGTCATTGAGCTCAGTGTCAGTTTTCCATTTCAGATTCTTTCACAGATGGTGCATAAAGGCTTATGATGGGTGCATGGTGCTCTTGTGGGAAAGAAGGAAACGTATACACCAGGCAATTATTTCTAGTTCTCAGTAGGTTGTCCAGTTTAGAGGGAGTTTCAGGATGTATCATAAAGCTGACACCACCAGGATGTCGTTTCTCAGCAGAAAGGTTTTTTTTTCATGAGATAGCTATATATCATACTACACTGCACCATACTGTGCTCTACTTTTTTTTGCCTTTTGAATACATGCAGTTAGTCATTCAAAAGTTCTTTTTTCCTATACTGCTCTCAATTCTATCTATCTTTAGGATTTATTTTAAATTACTTTTCAAGCTTCTAAGCATGAAAGATAAGGAATGCAATGTTTTATTAAAGATGTAATAGCAAGGAAACTTAACTTTTCAGGGAAAAAAGGGGAACATATATAAGTAAGTTGATGATATCTAAAAAGACTTTCTGAATGGTTATGGCTTACTTCAGTGTTCATGAAAGAGAAACTTCATCCATATAGTTATGTGAAAAAATTGGCAAGTGTTAGTCCATGAAATAAAAATGGAATGAAAGAAAAAGAAAATAGTAAAATGCATCTCAGTTGAATATAAAAGATTAGAAAGATCACAGCAATTTCTATTAGCACCAACTAAGAGAGATAATGTAATAGTTGACATAGTGACCATAGTGACCACTAATCCCAGGCTGATCAAAAAATTTCCTAATATGGATACAAGAAGAGCTCTGAGCTGAAATTAAAATCAATTATGTGAGGGGAAAAAGTCTTTAGCTGAGCTAGATTGCCATTTTCATTTTGTTTATTCCACAAATACAATCTGATTCTATGCTCAGATTTTAACGATTTCAAGTCAATATGAATAATGGTCAAATTGCATATGAAAGTTCACTGATGAAAAATTATTATAACCTCCCTGTGCAGTAACAGCAGAAAGCAATTTGCAGATATCTTCAGATAAGAGAACTGTGAGAAAGGAAAGCTAATTGCTCCACATTTCTCAAAATTTGTGGAATTAAAATTAAAGAATTAAGAATTAAAAATTTTTAGACAAAATAATTCCTTTTAATCTCCTGATTTAAGTACTATTTATCACTTCCATGTTTTCAGGTACAAGGTAGGGAGAGTATATATTGAGACAAATACTCATCATTGCATCATTATACCAGAGATATAATGAATGAGATGATAGTTTACAGACGATAAAGGGACACAGTCAACATTGGCTTATATACTATCAAACCCTATTGACTAAATGTGGGTTTCAGAGGTCGTCTGTCAGTATTGAACATGACACTGAGGAACCTCAGGAACCCTAGCAGACTAAACTTCCTTTTTGCAAAGGATAAAGCAAGATGAAAGAAAACTCTCATTCTTTTAAAACAACTTTTGCCTCTGATATGTAAGAATTTCTAGTCACTGGCAGTAGTAGCCAGACAACAGTTTCATTTGCACTGATCAGTTGACAGAGTCTATCCCCTGGAGAATTAATCATTAAATTACATCCTAAGAGATACAGGAACAGCAAGCTCTGTTTAATTTTATGCCATTCTTAATTTTTCCTAGATGTTTCAGACTGTGTATATGAGAATATTCATGCATCATCTGGTAACTAGACCAATTTCAGCTGCAGGAACTTCTTTCTCATTTTCTGTATTCAGGTACTCTGAGAGATCAGAATGACAGATGATTACTGCACAGTCAGTTCTGCCTATGAATATATAAAGCATGTCTTCTTAAAATCAATGGAAGTCTCTTTGCTTCACAAAAAAGAAAGAAAGAAAGAAAGAAACCGCACAAACCCTTCGCACTCATTTCTGATTCCATTTTTCACTATTTTAAATTGAGAGTAATTCCAGGAAAGTTCAAACTTCAGAAGACCTTATCAAACTGTATCAAAATTCTTTCACCGTCAGGTTAAACTGACCAACAAAAATGATTCAAATACTGTAGAAAATAATCAGTATGGGCTGGCTCTTCCGGCTTTTTGATAATAACAAACGTTTCTGAAGTGATAGCATCAATGAAACACTGATCATTTTGTAATAGCTATTATATCCGAGTCCCTCTTCCCTGAAGGTTCAAAAGAGACTTCTGAAGTCAGCAGAAAGATTTACCAAGGTATGATCAGTCCTGCACATCTATTTTCTGTGTCTGTATCTCTATTAGATTGACTTTGTTAAGTTCCAAAGAGTTTTATGAGCTAAAACATATTTGAGATATGGGATCTGTATTCATATGTTAATATCTATATTAATACAGTCTCATTTCATTCTTTGTTATGTTTGAGAAGAGTTACAAAAGTGAATCATTGCTGATGAAGCTTCAAAGGAGTTAAAGACTATAGGGAAGCTTTATGGATGAGGAAAAGAGGACGCAGGGAGTGCATGGAGAACCTAGAATCTTTGGTCGTATATTGTGCTGCTCATATGGGTTGCATTCTACAATTCAGAGCGAGCAATTGAACATCCACTGAGCATCCCTCATTAGGAGTAGAGTTCATATGATTTGCTCTTAAAATTCGGCTTGCTTTAGCTGAGTCATTGTAGAACTGGAGAGCATTTACCTGTGATGAACACTATTCAGAAGTGTTGACTTTTACTGCTTAAAAATTAATAGCATGAACAGAATTGTGTAACTCTGTTATCGATGTCCAATTATTTAGTTCATGTGAAGATGACCAAATACTTCCAAGCCGATTTTCTGCAGTCGATAACAAGATGAGCATTCATCACATAGGATCATCATATCACACTCTATCACATCTGAATCCCTTGAATGAGGGATTCCGAAGGAAAAAAGTCATGAGGGGATAGGCTTAGTTCGTATGAATTGTTCTGGAAGCCTGGATTTGGTATCTTGAACACAAGATACACATTTGTACTATGCATTTTAATGACAGCCACTACCTCTGTGTAGATGCTCTGTACAAAATGTTTGAAATTATCTGAGATAGATAATTAGATATAAGAATGAAATATGTCAAAGAGACCACAGATGCCAAAATGTATTATCTACATTCACACTTTTTCCTGATTAGACTGGTGATAACTTATGATGATTTTTTTTTGTAAGCAGCCAACACAACAGTGGAAAGATAATGCTAATTATGTAAAGCTTTGAAGTAACATCCTTTTATGCAAAAAGTCTACAGACAAAAGCATGTTTTTAAAATGAGAAACTGAAGATGAGGAAGGAAGTCTAAAAGCACACATCTGAAGTTATGTCCAACATACTTGTTGTTCTGAGCTGCCCGAGCACAACAGATTAGCTTGGTCAAAGGCATAACAACCTTGGCATTTTTTTAAAATACTTTGTTTCTCTTTGATAAGTTCCCAGGAAGCATATAACTACAACTTTTGCCCTTCTTAGCTTTCTTTTCTGTGAATCTGCATAGCCTTAGCATGCTTAAGCAGAGTAGGTATATATAGCAGCTAAAGAATGTTCAGTGAACTTTTTATTAAGAGTTAATTAAGAATTTCTGCAGCATCAAACAAAAGAATAAATAATTCTGTTCTGGAGTGGGAGGGGAAGGCTACAATAACTGTTTCTGCTCATAGGTCCTTTTCTCATTTCAGGAAAGGTGCTTGAAAATAAGCAGTAGACAGAAAAAAAAAAAGGAAAAAACTTCACAATCTTCAAGGCACATGTCAAGATGAATGACTAGACCAGGGCAAAAGGCTTTATTTACTTGGAAAAGAGAATATTGCGTGAATATCTTATCAAAGCATAAGAAAAAGTGCTAAAATATTACTTTTAATGGCTTTGGAACAGGTACATTAACTCTTTGGGTGCTTTCCAGCATGCAATATGGAGAAAATTGCAGTTGGTACAACTCCAGCTACTCGAGAGGAATTCTGCCAATCTCCAGTTTAAATTATCCCCACATCTTCCAATTACAAGAATTGTTCAAAAAGTCTCATTTTCCATGCGACAACCCTTTGTCCAGCCATCCTGAAAGACTCACTAAAGGGTGCGAATGACAACATTTCCAGTGCCATCTACTCATACTGTCTGACCTCAGCCATCAGCCTAAAGTCAAGTCATCACATGAATAAAAGTGACAGACTGTCTCCAGGGTGAGCGTTTAACTAGCCTGACTAATATTTTTAATTATTTGTGGTCTCAGAGATAAAATAGTTTCTCTATAATTCACTATTCCCCTGAAGAGGAAAGACTTAAGCCTTCTTACTGTTGCTGCACAAATTCACTTGATTTGGGAAGAGAATAGACTTCAAAACAAGTCTCACAGTGGATTTGATTGCCTTTAAATTGGACAGCAAAATGAAAATATTATAGATGACAGACCTCAATGGAAAACCCAAATGTCAGCGAGACCTTTGGAGAGACTACTGCAGAAAAATAATCCAAAAATCTCAACACTCAATACAAAGCCATATACTAACCATGAAACATCGTTTAGCATAGATATGTAGCTGAGTTTCCCTATTTTCTCTCAGCTTAATTTCTGATTCAAGATTACAAATATCTCTATACCCTGTATGCAGTAACTTGCTCCTACCTTAAGCACTTTCAAATTGTATCTGTATGGTTCTTATAGTTCTTAAAAGTTTTCTAAACATTACTAGTGTGATGTGGTACTTGTGATGGCTAACTTTATATAATTGTATAGGGATTAGAAAATTTAGGAAGCAGGGGAAAGGAAGAAAACTATCAATTTTAGGTAGTTAATGGGCTAGAATTCTGTGGAATCCAGTTCTCAATTTCAGCAGCAGAGATCCACCCTGATCACAAGTTATTAGTCTAGATCCTGCTTGCAGACCTAGTCTTCCACCCCTAGAATAAGGAACAGCCAGAATCTGCTATTCAGCACTATTGAGATGATTTCTTTTGATGTATTTCAGGGGACAGAAGACAATTTCTTTTAGCATTTATTGGTTTCTGTAGACTTTGCTATAATCCCCATTGAATCAGCTATGCAGTTTTTGCAGTTATTGCAGTTTTGCAACTTTAAATGGATAAATGATCCAAATGCTTATTTAGGAATGAAATGTCACCAGATTAACCATTAAGAAGGCCTAAGAGCATACCTGGTAATGACTTTGGCGATACTTTGGACCATTACTCATTTCTCCTATCCCTTTGCTTGTATCCCTTTTAAAACTTGCCTCCATAACCATTGCTATTTTCCAAACATTACCAGGACAATACACCCAAGTAGATTTACAAGTTAAAATTTAATTGTCTTGTGCTTCTTGATGCATATTCTCTTCAACTTTCTTGTAGTTTCTCAGATTAGAAGTGGTGAAATCAAAAGATTTTCTGCAATGAACATGAAATGAAAGGGAATTAGCCAAATCTACAGATTTTAGGCCTTTCAGTTTCTGAGATACGTACATATTTAACATAGATTTTGTTTTATAGACACCTTCAGCGGAAGCAAAACAAAATACTTGATGCTGGGAAGCTACAGTCCAAGCTCAAGAAGTGTAAGTAAAAACAATAGGTCTCTGTTCTCAGCATGTGACAATTAGAGCTTTTAAAGCATGAACCACATGTGGGGGACTTGCAAAGGAAGCAAAAATAATAGCTCAGAAGTACCAAATCAGGACACAGATCTGGGAGAAGAACACATTGTCAGCTAATATTTGTTCATTCATAGAGATATCTCCTGGTGTGAAACATTGTATTATATTCTGTTAAATATATTCTACAAGAACTCTCCTAACCTCATGGCTTTAGAATTGCGTTCCTTAAAAGGAATAAAATATTTCTTATTCTCCATCTAACATTTGTAGGCACAAACTGGGTCCTTAGAGCGCCATTTGACTCAAGAAAATCTCCCAGTGAAGTCAAGTTTTGCCTGCGTAAGCAGTTCAGATCTGAAAACTTCACAATGCTCCTAAGAGACCTTGGAAGGGACCTTTGATATAACAAAATTTGCATACAAGTAAATATACAGAGTGACAGCTCAGAATAAGCACGCACAAAAAGCAGCGGCTCCATAAACTACAGCAGAGCAGATTGATGATGAAATTTTGCAGTCTTTGGTTCATTTATATATTGCCCAATTTACAGTGACAAGGAAGTACCTGACTGCTAAGTAGGACATTCATGATTCATAGGTACTTTGTGTAAATATGTAACTCCTAGTAAAATATCCTACTGAATGGCAGAATGCTATTGATCAGAAAACCCCAGTTAGACCTAATTATCATTAAATAAGCCAGACCACAGTTGTTTACATGCCTGATTTGCAGACCATGTTTTTTCATGTTTTTTTTTTTGTTTTTTTTTTGAGCTTACTTGTCTGCACATGATAAATCCTGCTGGAGTTAATTCCAGCATCACTTAGTAAACTGAACCATTATGATGCCAGGCACTTATGTCTGTCAGTTTTGTGCTAATGTGAAATGCTTTTGCATAAAGTTTAGGGAACATTCAGTTTAAACAGGCTCAGATCTTTAAAAAGCAGATGACAGAACTTTCAAGTTTTTTCCTATCAGACCCCGTAGACTAGAACTTAAGAGAACAGAGAAAACGGATAAGAGAGGAGAGAAGCTTCTTTTATTTATTCTTTTTGCGGACATATGAAAGATAGAAAGAGAGGATTTGAAATTGATTGACATGTTTATCCAGACACAGGAAGCTGGGAAATAAACCAAAGAAGAGATTTTACAGATTCAAGTCCTTTTTTTTTTTTTTTTTTGAAATAGATGTTATAAAAGGAGGAAACACTGATAAAACAAAGGTAGCCTATGGCTATGTTCCATATTTGAGAACAAGAAACATTTTGTGACACAGTTTTTGTTTGTGAAGAGTTTACCCTACTCTACCCATCCATTGTGAATTACAGAGTGCAAGCAGGAAGATTAACAAAGACCAGAGAAAATGTTTCCAATCTCCTCTTCTACTGGAAGATGGACTTGTTGATCTTGAAGGTCTTTTCCAGCCATAATGACTGTATGATGCTATGGAAGAGTTCCTGTGCCAATTTTTCTAGTGTTATGGGGAAAGGCTCACAGATTTATGTACAAAAGTAAGAACTGCAGGAGTTGTAGAAGATAATAGAGATTCGACAGCACCAAATCAATCTGAATAACTGAACTCGACCCCTCCTCCACCAGATTACCAAAATCAACAGACCAGTGGTATTTTTGTTATATTCATTAGAATGAAAAAAAAAATCCCAGAATTATATTAAGAAAATGTTAAAAGTTATATCGGGAGTTATATTGGGATACAAAGTTATAAAAGTTATACTGGAAATGTAAAAAAGTTATATTGGGATTGATATATGCTTCAGGTATAAAACACAAACTATTTGGTGTTAGGAAAAAAACATTATTCTATGCAAAGATTACCAAATCATTCTTTATTTCAGGCTTTTGGCTTCCTGTGAGGTATCTTGGCCTAGACACTGGCGATAAAATAAGTTATTTTGTTTTGTGTCTTATGGAAATATTCATGAGGCTCTTCCTAAACATTGTTAGCTCTCTCTGACCTCCCACATCACATCTAGTCTCTTCTGTTGGTAATCTATGCTCACCTCTTTTCACCAAACCCTTGAGCATCTCCTGTGAAAGGAATGAAGCAGATTTTCTAAGTCAAAGTAAAAAATAAGCTTCAGTAAGGAATATTCCTTTATGCTACCTGCACATGTCATGGGCACCCACAGGATCAGAGGAATAATGACCTTTTTAACCCTTTCAGAAACACTATGGGGCATTTCAGAATATAAGAAAGTGGCACTATCACTAATATGGCCACAGGCAGCCGTCCCTTCGTGGCCATATTGCAGGCAGGCTGGGCTCAAGAATGAGGCCTTTTTTTTTTTTTTTTTTAAAGTTCAGATTGTACATTTCTCTAAAGTTGAAGGCAGATACTTTGCTCCTTTTCCCCCAGTTCCATCATGTTGCACTGAAACAAACTGAAAGTATATCACATCCCCCAGTCACAGCTGTGATGACTCTCAAAAATATCCCTGTAGACTGCAGGTACCTGAACTACAGAAATGTCTGCTAGTTGTCCTCCGAAGGCAGTTTCACAGCATAAAATAAGAACAGGGAGAGTGTCTTTTAGGCTTTCACACACAGGTGAAACCCTACTCCAAAAGTCTTCCCAATGAGACATGAGACATTTTCTATCCTTGTCTTTCATTGGGAAGGTTCATAAAATTTATTTAGCAATCATATGCATTGAGATCCCCTGATACCAAGCACTGTGTAAAACATAGTCAGTGCAAATAGTCTTTACAAAACATAGTCAATGAAATTCTGTCCTGACCTAATCTCAGCAGGGTTATTCAGGACATTATTATTATTGTTATCATTATCATTATCATTATTTCATGCTATATATGTCTTTTCCCACTTGGTTGCATCCTTTCCATAACATTTGGTCATCTGAGAAGAAATGTAATGATGTGGATACCTCTAAAGCACGTTGTAGTTCATTAAATAAACTTGAGTCTTGCTAGAATTAAATTAATTATCACTTTTTTATTTTATTAAATAGATTCTTCAGAGTCTCTTATGCATTTCTGAGTTATGGGGAATGTAAATTAATTTTAAAATTGAAATATAAACATTTCAAATTTTGTTTTTGCAAATTATCAGTATTTTACTTGAGCTTTTGTTCAAAAACTTTCATAATAAGCAAGAATACAAATACCATCCCATTATTTGCTGTAAAAATGAATACTTAAAGACATTCTGAGAGAATAAAAATATACATAAGAACTATGAACATGGTCAAAATGGCCACAGATAAATGAGCATGGTCTGAGAATATAGTTTTTATACATATATATATAGAGAGAGAGACCAATACATGGATATTTAGCCCAGGTGGTAATAACTTTTCTACTTCTCTCTCCCATTCTCCCCTCTCAACTCCTACTCCACAAGCACCAACCACTTTTTCTTTCAAACACAACTCTTGATTTCATCTTGTATTTAAGTTCGAAATTCCCTCCTTCTATCGCAGATCTGGAAATGGACTTGCACATCTGAAAGTCTAATATGTTCTTCCAGGTATGAAAGCTGGTCCAACAAAAATATAATCTCCATCTATAATTATTTTCTGGCATTCTTGTAATTATCTGCAAGAGCGCAAATGTATGCATATGTAAATTCTAGTAATTCACAAGACAAATCCATATTTTTGGCAAACAACTGCTTCACAACTCCATAGGATACTTCACCTTAATAAAGTAATCATAGGAAAAGAACTCTACCAGAAATCTTAAAGAGAAAATTAAACACTACTTTATATTGAAGTACGGGTTTTAGAAAGAGCAAGACATAAGTGTAAATCAACAGGAACCTTAAGAAGTCATTCTGACTTCTTAGAAGAGAGTGGGGTTGCATTTTTTTTATTTTTACAATTAATCTTTTCTAAGGAGTCACTTATACAGATTGCTTTTCATTCAGTTAATCTTAATTGTTGTCCAATATTGATGATTAATTGTTGACATAAGTTCATCAATTCATTGATTTGACTTCATTTATCTTAGTCTGGAGGTTTATGTTAATCAAATTTAGTTTGTTTAATTAGAGTTAGTGAATTAGAATTTTAATCTGATTTTGATAGATTTTGATTTATTACTTATCTTTAAATGCTATAAACAAGGACAGAGAAAGGGTTTTTTTCCCGCTCAAAACTGCAATATATTAACCCAAGGGAAAAAAATTTTAGGTGATATATTCTCACATATGTACGTATCAGAAATGGAACGTTATATTCTTAGAAAAACAAATCACATCTGACTAATCAAGGGATAATATTGAATCATTTTGCTTACTATTTGAGTTAAAGAAACATTAAAACATATGAGTCAGAGAACATCAACAGTTGGATTCATCACACACAATTTCTCCTGCCTAGAAGTTCTATCCTTATCATCTAATCTAAGTCTATATCAGCAGAGAGAAATAAGAAGCTTCCTATAGTAATTTACCCTATGCAATGAAAGCTGCCTAACATAGGCAAAAGTATCTAATCTAACATGAACTTTTCCTTGTCTCCATTAGCCATCAAGGGAAGCTACATCATTAGCTCAGACTAATTATCATTTATTCTGTGAAATGATGCAGTTTGAAAGCCGTAGTCGTGGTGGTGGAGGAGGAGGAGATATCAAATATTGGAGATATCAGATTCACAAACAATCTGTGGACTGTAGGTCCGATCACCTTGCTAGGAGCAAATCTAGTTCCCAAATAGTGTGATCAACTATAACTTCGACTCTGGCAGTGTTGGATTCACAAACAGTCCGTCAGCTGTAGGTCCGATCGCCTCCCCTCAAACAAGTAGTCGAGTTCACAAAAAGTATGATTTATTCAAATGCAACATCTACGAAGCAGGTTTCGGATGTCAGTACAGGAAATTCTCTAATACAGCATGGGATTTTTTGCTAGCTCTGATGTACAAATGTGCAATCATCACTCACCTCAGAAGATGGGAGAGGACTCTTAGTCCCGAGTCTCCTCAGGTGGTGTCTCAACCCAAGGGGGTAAGAGGACTCAGCCCATCAACTGACCCAAGAGTTACTATGGTTTCTTCCCCCAACCTTTTCATCTTTAGTTCACCTTTTATACTTTTCTTTACATCCAGGTGGAGCTAGAGTGACTAGAGTCATACTTAATATTGTTATTGATTAGTGAAAAAGTTTCTTGCTTTCATTTAAAGGTACAGTCAATCGAAAATCTAGAGCGCATGCTCAGTGAGGAGTGGTCGTACCTTGGAGGCGGGTAACTTTTGGAAAGGGAGTGTGGCTTTCACATTATAATGAGCAAAGTTCAAGCAAAGTTCATCTGAAATGAGTGATTTGCCACCTTTGCTGGCTCAGCACCAGACATGTTATCGTATATCTCTCATTAGACAGCCACTGTGCGGCTTATCAGCAGCCCAGCACAGGGAGTGCAACAGAGTTTGGCCGTGGTGCCTTCACTCCGCTCCATCCTCCGTTACTCCCCTTTGCAGCTGCGAGGAGGGCAGATTGTGCTGCCCAGGGAACCATGGAGGAGCAGAGTTCATGTGCACCAGCCATCCTGGAAGTGGCAACTGTGTAGCACCCCAAGCAGGCCTCTGTAATGCCAAAACTGTTAGGCCCTAGTTTTTCTCTCAGTTCCCGCTTTCAAACAATTCTTCCACATACCCTTTATAGAGAAGGTGGACAATTTGGAATCCACATCTAATAGACATAATTTCCTAGAATTTCTGTGCTTTGTACAGAATCACATAATGATTAAGGTTGAAAGGAACCTCTGGAGAGCATCTCGTTCAACCCCGTGCATAAGGACCATCACCTACAGCAGGTCTCACAGGCCCGTGTCCAGGTGGGTTTTGGATGTCTCCAGAGAAGGAGACACCACAACCTCTCTGGATAACCTGTTCCAGTGCTCAGTAATCCTCAAATCTGCTACATTCACAGATATTGGTTTGAAGACTTAGAAAAGCAGGTTTTCTCCTAAGATTTCATTATTTCTATTTCCAACTTCAACCCAAAACCTACATAGGTAATAAAATTACCTGTTTCTGCTACTTATGTTTTAAAAACATATTTCTACTCATACTGCAAGATAAATACCCAGAAAATTAAGCAGCATGAGAAATCCCAAGATACCAGTTCAGTAGGAACTAAGAGCTGACTGAAAATCAACAAAACCTGATCCTTGAGGTGACATAATTGAGAAGACTGCTACATGCATATGGTGCAAACATCTCTGTTTTTTCCACAGCACACAAAAGGCCAGGACTATTGTTAAACAGAAAAAAAATACCCTTCTCTCTAGTTGATTCAGGTTACAACAAATGGAAGAACGCATAGAGAGAGTTGGAATATGCCACTGGAATCAATCCTTGAATTCTCCTTGTGTAATGACAGCATAGGGGCTGTAATGACCCATGAAATACAAGTCTTACTGCCATCCGAATGACTAGACACTGCAAAATAAAATAAAGTTAGCTGGATTTTTTAAAATTTTGGATTAGAGTAAAGGTCCAGGTAGTTTTTTATTTTTATCTGAACTAGTTTATCTGCAAGCAAATGAAGACTGATTACTAGCCAAACTGCTCTTGATAAATAACTACTCTTCAGGGGCAGTTTCCTTGAAGTAAATATCTTAAATTATTGCTTTCCTAATAAGAGGGTATCGTATTTAACCAAAATGCTGAAGAGACCTTTTGCCGTGTGCAAGTATTAACATGCTTTTACGTTGTTTTTTGAAGGATTAGGGTCAACTGTTGAAGTGGGGCAGGGAGGACAAAATGTAAATTTGCTTAAATCACTGAGATTTCCTGAATACATTAAGAGTGAAGATAAAGTAGTTAAAAGTAATATTCACTGTTCATGTGCTAGCAAAAATACAGCTAATGTGTCGACTTACAAGTCAGAATACAAATTCATGGCAACTGCGATTACAATCAAGAGCCACAATAAGAAAGCAGCATTTTGCTACCTGACAGCTTATGCTAATGTATATTTTGCATTTAAATGCTGTCGCTGCTTCCCTGCCTGCTCTTCCCTCCCTGTCAGGATGCAGGTAAATACTCCCGACAAGCAACACGGCTGACAGAGGCTATCACTGCAGTGTCCTGTGTTAAGAAAACTCCTCTCACTCCAGAGTGACATATTTTTAACAGCTTGCCACAGTGCCAATAAAATCATACAAGAGCCTTTGTCAGCTTAGAAACAGTCATCAAGGACAAGAAATTAAAGTGAACGAAATAGTGTTTCCAAGTTTAGAAATCTATGAATATTTCTAGAGGGAAGTGCAAGAACTACTTAGTAACTATGTTTATGTCACTCCCTCCCACCCTATTAATTCCTAATATCCTTAGTTATAACTTTTCAGGGCACGTTATAGCCTTAGGTAAGGTATAAGAGAGAGTGCTCAGATAGGTCTGGTATTCAGCAGGACTCTATATACAATTGCACTTACAGAGGGATACAACCATTGGAAGTTGAGCCTCTCCAGTCCAGTTAGAAGTACCTCTAGAAGCAGGCTTTCGTATTATAGGAACCATTTGAAGTGAAGTACCCATACCTACAGCTAAAACATGACTCTCTTTAACCTAAACCACTGGGGACTGTGACATTCAAATTATCTGTGGATCAGGCACCAAAGAAAGTACATAATACATCGACTGTATATGGTTATATCAAAAGTAGGTTAGTATTGGGGAAATACCAGTACAAAAGTTAGACAAAAGAAGAAGGAAAAAAAAAAGTGATAATTGCCTGTCAAGTATTAGTTATATCCTTCACCTTCTTCAGGCTTCAGGGGTTGCATTCAGGTTTTTTCATTTTCACTGGACATAGAATTTTAAATTGACTGACATGCAATTTCCCTTCATTGTCAGCATCCACTGTTATCCTAATGCAAGGTGCTTTGAAATCAGCTTGTGACTTGCTTAAAATTCAAATTCTAAACACCTTTTTTTCTCATTCCTTTCCTCTGTGAAGGCATGAGAAATTTAACCAATCAGTAATTCACAGCAAAAAAAGCAGTAGCAGAGGGTGCTGAGACAAGAGGTAAAAAAGGGTTTTTTTGGGGGGTGAGTCAGGGGACAGGGGTTCATATGGCTCCTGAATTTCACCTGCTACTGACTTGCAACTACAGAGTCATTTGGGTTCATGTGAGTAGGATCACTGCCACACACTTCAATACTATGAGGGTCTTTTTAGGCTTGGGCATGGATATGAAGGAAAGTCTTTTTTTAAAAAAAAAAAACAACATTGCTATAGTTCAAAATAAACCACAAACCAAATCCAAAACATTTTAATACACGCATACCTTCATATATTCATATATAGAATTAATAAAAAGAAAAAATAATGCAAATAGAAAATAAAATATTACATATTATGTTAAGGAATAAGTACGTACCCTATGAAGTTAATTGCAATATATATTTTCTCTCTGATGGATGATCTGTCAAGTCGTCAGTGAATGGGATGAGCATTTGCAATTGAAAACATAATTTGTCCCTTAGGGTAAAAGCTGTTGTGTGAAGACAGAATGAGGCAGTGCTCTGATTAGAGACATTTCAAGTTGGCGTTATTTGTGCCCATTAGCAGCTGGAGGAAGAAGAGAGTCTTAATTAGCAAGAGTGTTGGAGGTTTTTAAAAATAAAGATTGGAAGAGTTAGTGGCTGAGTGAATAAATTGGAAATTAAAATACTGTTTTGTTTTATTACTGTCTCCTTGTGAATTACCCATGCCATGGGAAAGACACTAAAAGAGCCCCACGGAAGAGGTGGTGTTTCAAGCCTCATTAAGTATAAACTAGACCGGATTTTTTTTTTAATTCCCTCTTCCCTTCACCAGTTCTCATGAGATTTGATGCCAAATATTGGGATTACCATAGAAGTAGATAATTCTGTAAAGTTGCTTTAAGTGTCATGAATCTTTAAGGTCTGATGCTTGGAAGATTGCCCCTGCCAAGACCTGAAATTACAAAAAAAACTGAGTTCCCATGAGATTTTAGGAGCCTCCAAATGATGATGCTTCTTCCTGCTTGGGATTCATCTCAAAGACAGCATGGTACAAGTGGAGCCAGGAGTTTAAAAGGCCAGGGGAAGAACTGTGAAAGCATTTATAGATTTTTGTGTTCTTGTTCCCACCCAATTTTCATATTCATTTTCTATCAAATATATTCTAGAAAAGGTTTGCTTCTCTGGTTTTTACCGAGTATATATTTAATTTCTTGATCACTTGTATGCATCCTGCTCCATGAGATACTTTATGTATCTGTTTAGTATCTCTGATGAGCTAAGCAGTATGACTTTCCAACTTCAGATATTAGTAATTATAGATTAAAAGAAAATTCACTTTTCTTCTGTGTCAGAATAGTCTTTGTATAAAAATGTATTATACTTCAGGTAGATCAGTTTATTTTAATGGATTTCATAGCAAATAAGACTTCAGATGTTACTGCTAGCAGTAACAGGAAGCTTAGTCAAACATATAAAACAGATTAAGAGGCCACAGCCATGTAACTGAGTGGCCAGAGTTCAGTAATCTCCTTGATGGCAATAAGGTAATTTGAAACAGTATGGTGGAAGCTCACAATCATTCATAGTATGACAGAATAGCTTTCATTAATTTCACCAAGAATAGGAAGTGAATAAAGGTCAGCTTTCCCCAAGATCAGGTACGATATATGACAGCAAGGGAAAGCCAATTTACTTTAAATTGGAACTACTATTACTGTGCTTAAAGTTTCTGCAAAACTGCATTTCCAACACTTTGAAATTCTATAGCTTCCATAAGTGATTTTATTGTTGTTGTTTGTTTATAATATCATGCTATGACCTAGGAGAAGATACAGAAAATATATCCTGAACTATCTGGGGATATGATACTTTCCTTGTGCTATTTCCAACACAGCCAGGCCAGAGAGGTTTGTCCAGTTCATAAGAAAATAATTTTGGAAAACTTACAGTAAAGTGTTTAGATAAGCCAATGTTTTTCTAGTTAACATACTGGGTAGCCTCGTATAAAGAATATAAACTTTACTTAAAAGAATTTTAAACTTGTGGAATTGAAGCAGCCATTGTGGTTTTATTAATCGGAGACTTAAGCACATTTTTATCTGAGTTTCTATTCAATTTTCAAAAAGTCAAAGGCATAGGTTTTGCATTCCTTAGGTCAGGCAGCACTTGCTTATGTAACTCACCCAGTCAAGCACTGTTCAGAAATGATGCCATGCATTCTGAAATTTCATCTATACATTTAATAACAGAAGTAACATATGGCACTTCAGAAGGAAATATTTCCAGCTTAGTCAGCACTGCAGAAAAGTTTTGTATCCCTTTTACACACGACACTTTAAGAACCATATAGTCAAAGCACAGAACAAGTATACAGAGGAAGACAAAAAGAAGAGATTCAGAAACTTGTAAGAGTTAAGTTCTGCTTTCTGTAAACTGGCAGTATGGCAAATCCCTCGGTATGTCTTCCAGAAGAACAGCAGCACTACTAGGAATAGAAACAGATGAAGCAAGATTAACCATCCGCAAAGAAATTCAGTGTCAGAATATTTCCCTAATATGAGTTTACAGCTGTGTAAACAGCAGAGCAGACTAAGTAAGAATGATGTAATTTTCCCTTCATTACATTAACAAAATAAACATCTATTAGGGATTATTGCATATATTTATCATTCAGAGAATAGTTATCAGATAGGATACATAGCACATGTCAATCGTATATTTATCACACCGAGAAAGGTTCTGAGGACCCCTTCTATCATCCGAAGACCACAGAAAGCATAGCTGAGATCTGATTTTTTGCAGCCATTAAGATTAGGCTATGCAATCGAAGCTGCTGCCTGCACGCATGGAGGGGTGCTGAGGCACAGATCTCAGGGAGTCCCCAGCAACCTTGTCTGAGACTTCAAAGTCCTGAGTCAGCCGTGCCCAGCTCAACGCAGTCTGGCCTCTCTCTTCACCAGTCTCCATTTCCAGATATTTTCCTGTTTGCTATGCATGAGGAAAGGGAAGACCAGGAGGTCCAAGGGCTAGTGGGTGGGCTGGGTGTCTCAGACCAGCTCCTGGCGGGACTCACAGTGCGGGTGTGTTTGGGGCTCGTATGTCTGGGTGCTGTCAACTAGGGAGAGTGGGGACCCAGGGGTTGGCTTCTAGATGGGCTACGGGTCTATGGCCAGATACTACACATTGCATACACATATATACATATATGTGTATATATACACACACACACATATACATATATGTGTATATATACACATATGCACATACATAAGTCTACAAATATTTCTCACTAGTAGGCTTTCATCCAGATCTGCTGGAGAGGGGAACATGACATGATACTGTTGGTGCTGCTTCAATATATTTGAATGCTGTGTTTCCTGTCTTTTTTTTTTTTTTTTTACTTCTGCATAGCTGGTTGTGTATATACGTGCATATACACACTGTGTGTACCTGTTCTTGTGTGCCCATTGGGAATACAGAGATAGTCTTGCCGCTGGCTGGACTTGGGGACAAGGTACCGCGGCAACCTCATCTCTACTGGGGTATTGGGGTCAGTAGCTCTTAACTACACTGGTTTTGCTGTTCTAAAGTTACTAACAAATGATTTCTTATGGTGCAAATCAAACATTGACATTGCAGTAAGCTGCTTAATAAATCCACTGATAGACATTTCAGAATTCAGCACCAGATCAGCATCATCATTTAAAAAATGGCTACAAACAGCCTGAATTTATAGCTGTGACCTCTCCCTGGAATTTGGTAAGCAACTCACTATGTCGCTAACCCTCATGATGTTATCTCAAAGGTCCTCCAATTTAAGGGTTTTATTAGATTCTAGCTCTAACTAAGAGCCTAGGCTAAAGAAACCATCTAAATTATGCAATTAATAGCAGAATATAAGCTTTTGATCAGAAATGCATAAAGCAAGCTTCTCTCTTCAATCTTAAAAATATGAATGCAGAAGTCACAGTAGTCAGAAAATAGAGAACTAAAGATATTTACTACTTTCAAGATGCTTATGATTCTGAAGTCATCCCGGAGCTTGGAGCACTTGGGTAATGCTGCATCTATCTCTTCATTTTAAGTGTCAAACTTCTGAGCATCTGGACATTTTTTCTCCCCTAAATTGCCAGGCACTTGTAACCACTGTCCTGTTGAGTATTGATTCCTCAGTGAAAATCTCCAGTTCTGAATAATGCAAATAGGACAACAGTGTAATCTGTGGAGCCTTGCAAACCTTATAAGCCTATTATTTGGGACTGTTATTCTTTGTGATGGATAGTCTATTTACTTAATTAAATAGGCCTGCAGTCTTCAGATCACTTAACCTCACTCTGACACACTGTAGTGCCAACTTCCATTGCTTCCTCAAGGTAATAACCTTGCTGGTTTTATTATTCAAACATAGCAGTTGCTATGTCTTATGTAGGTTTTCGTTTGGGAATTCATCCCTGCCTTTAAGGCTTTACAGAAATGGGCTACCAGGGAGCGCTCATTGCAGCTGCATGCCATTCAAGTGGCTGCATATGGGCTATCCTAGGGAAAGTATCTCCAGAATAATCAGAATTGCTTCCACATTTCATGTACTGCATAGCACAATGTAAGAGAAGATTTTCAAAGGCACTAAATAGCAGCCAGAGGGCTAAAAATTCCCCAGAAAAAAGAAAAGGTCTTTGAGAATTAGATGTCTTTGCAGCCTTTGAAAAAACTCTTCAGTATTATTTTAAATTGCCTTCTAATTTTCCATTTTATAAGACTAAAATAAGACCAAAGCCTGTTTTCTTGTGCTTCAAACTTTGGGTTTAACTGAAGCAGCATTTTATTGTTCTCCAGATGGAAATATTTGTCACTCTGTTTACTTCTAAAAATAGATACACCCACCACAGTCTCTCTGGGAACATGTATATACAACGCATATGCAAAAATGGTTAACTACAACAAACTGCCTCAAAAGACACTGGGTCACATAATGAACTTCTGCAGAAAGATACTCACTGCTGCTGACTCCTCAAGCCAAAGCCCAAGTGTGTGAATGGGAGAAATTCCAAAAACTAAATATTAGTCCTCATAATAAAGTGGGAGTTGTAATGTTAGCAAACTCTTTTAGGAAACATAAGGAAAGACAGATGAGTTTTCTTCAGCAGAATATGATAAAGACTGAGCAGCAGCTCCTAAAACACAAACTGAGCCTCAAAATTCCCTAAGAGTAAGAATTAAACCTAAAAATAAATTGAGAAGTCAAATGATGTAGTTCTGATTTTAAGGAATGTCTCCCTTTGTGTGTCCTTGCACATAGAAAACAATAAAGGGCTCCCAGTTTTAAGCAAGTCCATTTACACAAATGTATGGTAAATGCATGAGTTTACCACACATATCACAAGATACCTGAGTCTGCTATGTCCTAAACTCTGAGAATGATCTAAAATCCATCAGCTCTTCCAAGCTGAAGCATAGAGTCAAAGGCATTTCCACTGTAACTCACCTGGGGTTCGCAGTCTGGCATGATAGATCTTCTGCATCCATGGTGTTCTCACATGCATGGTGTCTTCCTTCTGTCTAGTCTTCATTGCCCAGAGCAAGAACTATATTATTTACAACAACTATGGGTGTCAAAATGAAACTACTGTCCAGACTACAAGAGCCACAGCTGTCCTTTCAATAGCTGCTGCTGGGAACCTCTGAATGCCATATACTTCAAAGATACAAAAGAATAAACTCCATTTTAAAAAGTGATTTAAAAGAGAGCAAACTTCGGACCTGCTTAATGCTGCCCTCAAACCCCCTTAATGCCTCACTGGTGTGAATGGCATGAGGTAAAGCTTCTTGTAAAAACATCAGTGAGCTTCACTCTTGAGCAAGGCAGCCATGTAATTCCAGCATGTCTGGAGAAAAGTACAGCAGAGGCAGGCTCAGCCCAGCTCTGTGGGGTGATCTGCACCACTAGCAGTCAGGATGTGTGCATGTGCTTATTTTTCCAAAGCTGAGCACAATTTATTTGAAATTGAGGAATAATGCAGAGACTTGGTACAAAATGCAGATACCAGAATGAGGTGTCTGAGTATGATTCGTTTGGATAGTAAAGCCACGAGCTCGTCAATGGAGCCTGCAAAGCTCTTCACTGTTCGGGGAATCACTTCCATTGCCCATGGGAGGGGGTAACATAGTGTCATGGGGATATATGAGCCACCTGCACAGGGACTTCCAGGCAGACATGGGACCTGGAGGACTCTCATTCCCCTGGGGCAGCAGCTGGGTAGACACCGGCCATCGCAGGAGCATCTCACTGGTGCCCCAGTGTAGGAAGGAGAGTTCAGCCCTGGGCATCTCCACTACAAGGAGAGATTAGACACTGAGTCTACATGTAGGTACCAACATATAAACACCTATATTCAAGTTTAGCTCATTCTGGAGCTGAACCATATCTTACCTGGAGAAGTCTGAACTGCCATTTCAACATACTCTCCAGGGTAAATCATAGGATTTAATTGAGATAATAAATTTGGAAAGTTGAATATCTTTCTCTGATGATACACTGCTCCTGAGCCTCTACAGACTTCAGCATTTCAGGGAAGAGTTGACCAAAAACATTTCTCTGGGGATAGAATTTATTTTAGAAAAGTATCAAATGTAACCAAGAACTCTATGTTCTCAGGAGCCTTGCTGGCCTGATCTACTGATACATGAGTGGAGCTCAACTGTTCCCATGTAATATAAACTGATGACTGTAACTATACAGTCATCAGTTTAAGGAAGGATTTACAAGCAGATCTGAAGGTAGTCATGTTGATAATATAGGATCACTGAAAGAGAAACAGACAGACCGTTCTCAAGACAGACAGCCAACCCAAAACCTTACTCATACCAGCACACAGAAAATTAAGAGTCATTCTCACTCTTACCACAATCCAGACATTCTCATGTTAACATATTACCTCATTTGCACAGACACTCGTCAGTTTGTTACCCCCGGTGTCCTGAAAAAGATGTAGACCTGAACCTGATTTTTAAAGTATTTGCTTCTGCTCAGTTTGCAGCTCTAAAGGTGTCAATTAAAAATCAGCAGGGTATTAAGATGTTGCTTTAGGTTGGTTGCAGTTAGAATTTGTTATTAGTTATTAAAGGTTTCCAAATGGCTACTGGAAATGATTCCCCAAGTAAATGCCAGAAGCTTCATGAAATTACCAAATAAGTCATAGAGAACCAGAACTGCAACATTATACACAGACGAATTTTGTAGCTAAGTCCTCTGGGGTTTTCCTTGCGTTTAAATGAAGACTCCATTGTACCACTGTATATATTTTAATGGTTATATAGATTTTGTGACAACTTCCTCAGACTGATGAACCAAAGGTTAAATATATGAATGTCCTTGGACAACCATAATATGATAGAACATGGAGATGAAAAAAAAAAAAAACTATTAGTTTGCTTACTCCATTTTCCTGTCTACTACAAAATTGTTCCCTAAAGTGTATTTTCCAATGCTTTGTTCAAAATACTTTTGTATGACCAAAGAGTTGAACAGCTGACCACTGCTACTCTTGTGATATTTTACCACAGCTTAATGGACTTCAGATTTAAGAAGCATTTTTCCAGATATTCAGTCTTGTAGATTTCCTTTTCCCTTTAGAATGTCTGTTTTTAGCATACCTCCCATAACTCACTTCAGTTGTCTAACTTCAGCTGACCTAAGTTGTACTGAAACGAAATGTGAAAAACATTCTAAATAGGATGAACAGAATGTTTCACCATGTCACAAACTTGCCAAAAGATGCATTTTCCTTCTTAGTGACTTAAAAGATAACAATCCACTGTTACCAATATTTTGAGTAATTCTCTGGCTTGAAGGAGAAGGTATAACATTTTCAGATGTATCTAATGACCGTAAGAAAAAAAAAAAAACACTCAAAAAACAGAACAACAAAAAAGACTCTGGCAACTGTAGTATCATTTAAGTAGAATGCACTCAGGAAAGTCCTAAGCGGAAATCCTGAAAGGTGCTGGCTCTGTTGCTGTGTAAATCTGAAGCTGCAATCTTGGTAGCCTAATGTGTCTCTGTATGAGAAAGCCTGAAAGTAGGCCTGTCAATTTTTGTGGAGTCTGAATTTTCTCAGAGTTCAAGGATGTTCAGTTCATATTTCTTTGTAAGCCTACAGAAAAAAAGAAAAGTTTTATATTCCATAGAAGTTTTTAGTAAGGAAGTCTCTGTATTTCTTAAAATCTCATCTAGAGTTGTCGTATCACTTCAGGCCTGCTAAAAACATGCCATGCTAGAAATGGTAAGAATGGCTAGAGCTTTTGTGAGTGAGTGAGTACATTTTGTAACAAACGGAAAAGTGAAATTTAAATCAAAATGAAATGGAATAAAAGAATAGGTGCCTGAGTATTGTGTTATGACTACACCTCATGAAACATTTCAGGACAAACATCGCATGACAAATCCCTAGACTCCTCATTGCAGGTGGTGCTGCCCACCCTACATATGTGCATCCTAATTAAATGATTTTCTTGGTCCTAGATCAAGCATCACAGTTTTAAACCAAGCTTTAACTTTATAATTGTCCTTGGAAAACCAAGACATGTGAGACTGGAAATTTAAAGACTAAATTCAGCTGAAGCTAAATTTAAGATATCTTAAAAACACAGACATTATGCAGTTGTTCCTTCTCGTAAATTACTGTTCCTCTATTATTTTTAGATTACTAGCTTCTCTCTCTGTGTCACTGTGATACTGTTCCCTTGCTATTTTTTCACTCCTTTTCCTGATTTGTATCTTTACTTCCCTCCAGTTTGTGCTGACTTGTCTTTAATTAATACTTCAGTGGCACCCTGGATAAAATGGTTCCTGAGCTGTGTTTAATCATTGCAACAATTTATCTTGGGTAGAGACATTAAAGAGTACTCAGTGACTTTAACTCATTTGTGCTTTTTGGAAGAGGTTGTTTGCATCTACAGGCTCTGAACAGTGTTTCTCAGGGGTGCTTTGCACAGCAGCACAATTTTTACATTTGTTTTTGCGCACAGTAGGATATTTCATAAGGCTCATGATGCCATCAGTTTTCTGATGCACCAAGTGTCCAAAAGCAAGAACTATCAAATGTAGCTGTATTAGGATAATTCTGCACTGCAGAAATCACAGATGTGGAAATGTTTTGGAAGAAGAGTCCATGGACTGTGCAGTATGGAAATATGTGCTAGACTGGGACTGCTTACATGACATCGTGGGTATGCAGTGGAGACACCAGAGTCCTGGATATGCACAGTGACATCTTCCAGAGCTTGTCCTAAATGGTCAGGATCAAAGATGGAGTTACAGCTTATAGTCTGGACTAGCACATATGTTTTTGTCACCTGTGCTGTGCTAGCAA